>VUQS01018532.1:5590-20536 GCA_015108495.1 Heterochromis multidens
ATATATATATATGACAAATATATATATATAAAAAAAATATACACACACACACACACATATATATATATATATATATATATATATATATATATATATAAATGGTTGTAAAGTCTTATCTGTAAATGCGTTGGATTCCTATGACTAAATCACACATAGACAAAATTAGTTATAGTACCAACCCACGAGAGCCGAATCACTTCATGTGAACTACACAGCTAAAAACAATTTTACTCCAACATTCAATTAAAGAACAACGCTGAACAGAGTTCAGCATGGAAAATAATAGACCAAGCAGAAAAATCTCCAGCCCAGAGATGAAGCAAACAAACAAATTACAACAATTAGCCAGATGAGTTTGGGTTAATGCATGGAGCAAACTCAGATAACCTGCTTTGCTTCAGTAGTGGCATGGGCGAGCAGAAATATCCTAACAAAAACTGAACATAATAAAAAGCACAATGTGGTTTTAATTACATCAGGTTGCCCCATTTTATTGGCAGAATAATACCTTCTCTGTTACTGCACGGGCACAATCAATGAGCTCCCGCTTAGTAAAACTGTCAGATGGGGTGATCTGCAGAGCTCCAGCCTTTTGGACCAGAAAGATGCAGCCGTGGCCAAGATCCTGCACTCGGGTTTTGATCTGGAAACCAATCTTCAAACACAAAACACAGCAATAACATAAAAGAGGTGGGTATTTATTTAATTACAAAATAAACAGATGAATAAATAAACTGCAGCTGATTTATTCAACTCTGTTCTTAATGTTCATGTACAAATGTTTAATGGAGGCCTATTGTGCTCATTTCCAGCACAATATATATATTCCTGGACTAGAGCAGCTTTGCATGATTCACTGTTGAAAATAATCCTTATTTATCTTAAACAGGTCATGGTGCAGCCCCTTAGTTCACGTTTTGTCTGAAGCAAGCTATTTTAGCTCAGTTCCCCTGCCCTTTGAGCCAACTTTCACCTGATTGGCTGCCCTTTGTAAACAGAACATTTGAACAGCAGGCAGATGGGCCTCACATCACACAGAGCCAAGAGTGGAAAAAACAACTATTATAAGCCTGAACTTTGATGAGCATTCACCAACAGTATGTATATGACAGAAAATAAGAGCATACTAGGTTCCCTTTAAATCCATGAAGGGACAAATGTCACACAGGAAAAACTTCCACATTGAAGTAGCAGAAGTCATTCATAGGTAAAACCTGTTTTCAGATGTCCTCCTCACCTCCTCTGGTTCAGCTGTATGAGCAGCTAGTCGTCCCTGAACAGCCAGCTGGCTGTAGTCCACAGTCACCTGTGATGCCAGAGCTCCCAGCTCATCTGGACAAGTCACTGATTTGGTCATCTGATAGTTGGAGGAAAAACAAAAATAAGCCCCAAAGACAGACAGACTGACTTTACTTCACTCTCTGTCAACAAACTGTAGAACATTATTAGTGACAATGTATACAGATAATCTTTTTTAAGGGTAGAAAACAGAAAACATCAAACTGCTGCCTCTATAACAACATGCTTAAAAAAAAAAGAAAAGAAAAGAAAAATCAAACTTGAGTCTCTACAGGCTGAAGAAGGCTTATAGTTGAAATTAGTTTGATATGACTTTTTTTTAACAAAATATTTTTCAAACTTTATTTAATCAGAAGGTTCTTTGAGATTTAAACCCCATGTCCAAGAAAGGACATCATCACAAGGTTGCAAAAAAAATCAAAAATAGATATGGGACAAACCTAGAGAACAGTAAATTTATGAGGCTTCAGGTACATGAAGAATTTTATCAGAGCTTTGGACTCTCTCAGGCAGATAAAATCATTATGTTGTGTCTCGCTCATGAGCTACGCTATGAAATGCTGTGAAGTCATGTGTGCATGAGAAATCAAAACTAATTGATCTTTTATAAATGAGTTGGTTTCTCTTCAATTTAACCTACCAGTCACTTCACATTGGTGGAGAATTAGCACCAAGCAACAGCCCAATTTCTACAAACTGCAATGGAAGATAAACTACAACCAACTGTGGTTTATTAGAAAAAAAGCTTACATATACTTTAATTTGTATGGCAATTCTGAAAAAAAAAAGTATTTTGCTTATAATCAACAATAACCTATTCATAGGTCACAGGTGTACTTCAGAAGCAAAAATGTTAAGAGTTGTTTTCAGAGCTTACCATTTCCTGAGCAGTGACAGCAATGGCTTTAGAGTATTTCACCATACTGGTCTGGTAATCCACAAATGAGCCCTCAGGTTCAGGTGGTGTACCTTCATCCAGCTAAGAAAAGACACACATCAGCACACAGTTAAAATGGCACTGCATTTTCATTTTAGACACGATTGGTTTGTCCTTCACAATAGGAACAAACATCTTCAAACGTGAAGAAAATCTATTTTTCAGCTCTTTACTTGTAATGGCACGTTAAATCTAATCTACCCTTCAATTATACCAATTCTGCCAGGTGCGCCGGCATCAGCAAACCAACATTAATGCAGCTTTATATTCAGAGAAACACTCCCTATGAACGATAAACACTCATTATAAATTATCCACCAAATTATCCACTCTGTAATTACAGCTTTAAAACAGCATCAGCCCCAAAAACATCTGATCATCAGCTTGCAGTTCAAACATTATACATTTCTAGCATTTCTGCCAAATTAGACTACTTATATCATGGAAAGGCAGAGAAGACAAAAGAGATTCCACTGGTACTGAAAGATAGCCATAATATTGCAAGTGCATGATGTTTGCTCCTCTTGCTGATAGAAATAATGCGTTAAAATCTGCAGCATTGACTAGATGAGTCAAAGTTAATCAGAAAAGCTGTTTAAATTACCGCTGCTAAAAACCACAGTTGAGGGTGACCATTATGCCAATGGGATTATTTGAGAGGATTATCCCCATTTAATCAACTACACTGATTGACACACAGACAAAACATGCACCTGCATGCTCAACATGTACTAAAAATGAACCAGTTTCCACACAAAGTTGATGCAAAGATGCTGTTCCTTCTGGTGAACCCACACTCCTGAGACACTTCTTCACCTCTCCAATGCTTCTCACTCAGTAGGGTAAGGAGAAATATAATTAGCTGATGCTAGCTGCTGTCTGTACTTGAGATAAAAGGCTTTTTCTTGTTTTGCAGGCCAATAGTTTCACTGTTAATTGGAAAGATAGGTCAAATTATCTGACTGAGTAAGAATGGCTGTGTTGACAGCCAATTTTCCTATGCTTCAGCAGCTTGTGATTTGTATTAATATGTTAATCAGTGATTTTTTAAATGGTGCCTAGGAAACATTATGGTTGTAATAAAGATGTTACACACAGCAACAGGAAATCATGGGTCAGAAGAAGGAAAGAAAAGAAAGGGAACTTTAATTAGAAAATGATGACTGCTCTGTAAACGCTGAAAAAGGTTAACATTTGCTTCCGTAACATAATTTTTATACTCACTATTAATTTTAAATTAATTTTCCCAACTAATTTTTTTTATAGCATTCTGACCAGTGTGAAAATTTTCAAAGGAGGATGTTTCCCACTACACAGGTTTAACAATTTATACTAAAATGGAGTATATCTGTAATATAATATCAAGTAGCAGCATTTTTAGTATGCTAGATGTCAGTGGGCTAATTTTCCATGCCTGTTCTGAATGTTGGGGACAGTGGCAGAGTCTAGGTGTAATTGTGATGCCCCCTTTGGCAAAACAGGTGGTTTTGCTCGTCTTAAGATAACGACTTGCAGCCATGCCGTCTTGTAACACAAATGAAGACAGAATAGAGCTGTCAATCAATACCCAGCTGGTGATGAACTGAATCAGATGATGGTGAAAGGCAGACAATCGCTCATACAGACAAAGAGCCCAAAAGTTGAGTTTTTCTGTAGCTGTAGTAAATTCTGTTACTCAAGAACCAGAGAGAGCAAATTAATTCACCCAGTAAAACTCTAAGTAGAACTTTAAATTAGTGTTGTAGTATGCTTGTGTCTTCTGATCCTTACCATTTACTGCGCTACCAAATAACGACACACTGTAACCAGCTGCACTCACCTTGGCCATGGCATCTGCAATGGACTCCACCATTCCTCCCACCATTCCCACCTCACTGGCAGCTTCATTCAGTGTCACCATAATGTCATCAACTGCCTCCTTCATGAGCTGAGCTGCCTCTGCTATAGCATCATGGGTATGAGATGCCTGTGAAGTGTGACAGCACAAGCACATATGAAATATATGTATGTGTAGAATTAGGTCAATAATTTGTTGCACAAAGACACAGTTGTTTTAGTTTTGCCTCGGTACACCACCGCAGTGGATTTTAAATCAAACAATCAAGATGTGACACAAAAATTTTGCATTAACCGTTTATGAATTATGGACAATTTTATACATAGTCCCCCATTTTCCGAGGCTCAAATTAACTGGACAAACTAACATATAAACTTAGCACAAAAATGTAAGGAAATTTGTGTTTGGTCGATTATTTCTTTGTTGTGACAATTCTTCTTGGCAATAAATCTTGTACCGTTGGAAAGCCTGTTTATTTCCCCTTCAATGGTGCCACATTTGTAAGGAAAATGCATTTGTGGGTTGAGCAGCAGAGTGGAGTATGTGGGTTGCGCCCATGAATAACTTATTATTAAGCTTATTCTGCTATTCACTTGTTTGGTGTTGTTTATTGGAGTCTAAAGTCTGAAGAAACAAGATATATTGGCAAATTACAAGTTATTAATTGAACAAACAGGGGCCTCAGTAGCATGTGGAAGAACCTTACACAAAGGTGGCACCATTTAACGGAAAATAAACAGGCTTACCAACGCTATAAGTATTATTGCCAAGAAGCATTGTTACAACAAACAAATCATCAACCAAACACAAATTTCCTTACTTATATAAAGATATAAGATTTTCTTTGCTTTGAGAAACACTTGGGTTGCTTTTGCTTGCTTTGCTTTGGGTCATTATCCATTTGCACTGAAGCACTATCTAGTCAGTTTTGCAGCATTTGGCTGAATCTAAGCAGAGAGTATAGCCCTGTACACTTCAGAATTCATTTTGCTACTTCTATCAGCAGTCACATCATCAATTAACACTAGTGGCCCGGATCCACTAGCAGTCATACATGTCTATGCCATAACATTACCTCTCCCATGTTTGACAGATAATGTAATGCTTTGGATCATGAGCTGTTCCCTTTCAGTTGATTCACTTGGTACAACACATACAGTATTGCCAGCTCCAGTGGTCAACCCAAAAAGACAGGTGACGTTTGTGGAGAAAGTGCTGAGAAAGACAGCTGTTGCACGGCATGACCCTCTCCTCTCCAAGTCTAGGTATCTGGCTTCGCCTGAGTCTGAATTCAAGGAGTATCCAGTCGATATCCCCGCAGTTAGCTGGGCTGACCACATGGAGTTGATGGGTTAGCCCAGGGCGAGCTGGAACTATGCAAGAGCACTGGCCAGCTTCAGCCTAAGCTAGTCGCTAACCAGGATGAGGAAGACGTGCTGGACATCGGCCTGGGCATCCATGGTTCGTCAGAGGATGAGCAGGAGACCCTGTTGTTTGCCCAGTGTGCTGCCGCTGCTGTGCCAGCTGGCCAAGACGACATGCCTCTCTTTTGCCTGCAGGGAAGCTGCAGGTGGAGTGGCGAGAAGTATTGCTACGAGTTACCGGTTACAATTCCGGACCAGGCAGCCTTGTTCCCGCGCAATAGTAAAAACACTGTGAGGGACAAGGCGGCGGCGATGCTAAAGGAGGAAATAAACACACTGCTGCAGAACAAAGGACGAAAGTTGGTACAGCCGCTATTTTGTGGTTCCAAAAAAGAGGGGAAGGGCTTTGTCCCATTCTCGATCTGCGATTCTTGAACACCTGCGAACATACAAGTTCAAGATGCAAACACACAGCTTTTGAATGCAGTTGGCCCAGGTTTATAACAATCGATCTAACAGATGCTTACTTTCATGTGGCTATATACCCAAACCACAGGCAGTTTCTGAGGTTTGCATTCAAGGGCATAGCCTACAAATACCTGGTGCTGCCATTCAGGCTGTTTCTTGCTCCTCGCATAGTCACAAAATGTGCAGAGGCGGTGTTAGCTTCCCTCCAAGACAGACCAACACCTATCTAGGTAATTGGGCTCTCCCAGCGGACTCCAGAGAGCAGGCGGTGACACAGCTGTCACTGGTTCTGCCACACATTCAAGCACTGGGTTTCTCAGTGAACTTTTAAAAAGCTTGCTGACCCCAAGCCAACAGGTCTCTTTTCTTGGCCTGGATATACACTCGCTTTGTGGCCGCGCACGTTTGTCAGAGCACAGAGTGGCCACATTTCATCGATGCCTCGCTCAGTTTCAACTGGGACGCAGACTGCATTTCCAAATGATGTTAGTTAGTTAGTTGTTGGACATGATGGCATCTATGATTGTCATAGTGCCACTCGGACTGTTAAGGATGAGAGCGTCTCACCGCCTGTGTTCGTCGTGAAAGCTCCGGACGAGGCTGATGATAACCGCAACTTACATGTTAGCCATCAAGCATTTTTGTCCAGTTCTGATGGGCCAGCAACATAAACAGGCCAGGACACACACACACACACACACACAGCCTTCCCCTGTTAAAGCTATATCACTCCCTGCTGTATGTATTTCCCCCAGTGGAAAGGATACCACCAATTCTAGACAGAATGCATCAGCAGAACATCTCTCTGATTCTAGTGGCCCCTCGGTGGCCAGCAAAGTTGTGGTATGCAGAGATAATCAGTCTGCTGGCAGCGAGGCCCTGGCAGCTTCCTCTCCACAGGGACCTCCTCTCTCTGATGGGAGGGGAGATGATCCACCCGCGCCCAGAACTGTGGCGGCTGCATGCTTACCTCTTGAGGTCAACTTTGGTAGCTAAGGGTCTGTCCCCAAGTGTGGTGACAACAATCCAGAGTGCTAGGGCTTTATCCACTAGAGGCTTGTATGCGTACAAATAGCGAGCCTTTAAGCAATGGTGCCAGGATGAGCTTCATCTCCCATTCCAGTGCTCTATTGTGGGTGTTTTGACATTCCTATTAGATAAGAGTCTTTCCTTTTCTACAATTAATGTTTATTTGGCAGCTATATCTGCTTGTCATGTTGGCTTTGATGGGGAGATGCCAGGTGAACACCCCCTTGTGTGTTTTTTTTTTTTTCTTTTAAAAGGAGACCTGTGGTTAGGTCCAGTGTCCCCTCATAGGACTTGACACTGGTGCTGGAGGCCCTTTTAAGGTTCCCCTTTTGAACCCATTGTATATGTAGATATGAAGTTTCTTTCATGTAAGACTGTGTTGCTTCTCGCTTTGGCTTCTGCAAAGCAAGTGGGTGACCTGCATGCTTTTCTGTGCATCCTTCTTGCACACCGTTCTCTTCTGATGGCCTCAGGGTTGTATTACGCCCAAATGCAACATTTTTACCTAAGGTTATTCCTGCAGCTTATAGCTCTATGGAATTTGAGCTTCTGAGTTCCCCCTCTCCTTTCGCATCTGAGGAGCAGAGGAGGCTGAATTCTCTGTGTCCGGTGTGCGTGCTACGTACCTACACTGGCCACACTCAGAATGTGTGCTTATGTGACCAGTTGTTTGTCTGCATTGCTAATCCAGCCAGAGGTAGAGCTCTGTCTAAACAGACACTCTCCTGCTGGATTAATGGAGGCTATCTCCTTGGCATACAGCACCAAGAGTCTCTCTTTGCCTCAGGGTGTAAGAGCACATTCCACCAGGGTAATGGCAACCTCATGGGCCCTTTTTAAAGGGGTTCCTGTGAATGATATTTGTGCTGCAGCTGGCTGCTCTGCAGGACGTGTATATGTGTACCATACTATATGTGTTGTACCGCTTTCCTCTCCCCTTCAGGGAACAGAAGTTATAGACATAACAGTTTGTTTCTCTTCTCCTCCATACGTTTTTCTTCCCATCACTCTGGTACAAGTAAATCTTAGTTTCATCTGTCCAAATAATTTTTCTGTTCAGAGCTATGCAGGCTCTTTTATATGCTTTCTGACAAAGTCTAATCTGGCCTTCTTGTCCTTGAGTTTAACCAGTGGTTTGCACCTTCTTGTAAACCCTTTGCATTTCCATTCATGATGGTTGTTTGAAGACAGTGATATGCCTACCTCCTCGAGTGTGTTCTTGAATTGGTTAGATGTTGTGAAGTTGTTTTTCTTAACTATGGAAATAATTCTGTCATCACGCATTTTAGGTCTTCGGCACCCTTTCAGGCCTTTTGGTGTTGCTGAGCTGGTCAGTGCATTCATTATTTCTAAGAACTTACCAGACTGTTAATTTGGCCACTGCTAACTCTTCTGCTATTATTTGCTTATCTTGTTTTTTTAGCCTAATGATGGCCTCCCTCACTTGCGCCGACATCTCTTTGGGCCTCGTATATAAAATTACAGTAAAAAGCCATAAAATACAAATTAAGCACTTTGTATGAACTTCACATAATATGTCTGCTTAATTTAAACAGGCCTCACCTGCCCATTGAACTGCTTGTCAGTTAATTTTCAAATTACTTTTGAGCCTCTAAAAAACGGGGGACTGTGTATAAAAATGGCTGTAATTCCTAAACAGTTAATGCAAAATTTTTCTAAAAGTCCTTGAATTAAAGCTGAAAGTTTCCACTTTAATCATATCTTAATTGTCTGATATAAATTTCACTGTGGTTGTATACAGAGGCAAAACTACAAAAACTGTCTTAGTCCAACAAATTACGCACCTAACTGTGCATCAAAAGGGCACAGCAAATGCAGTTAGTAACACTTGGTGATGCATTTGAAAAGTTGCGATAATTTTCACATGTGTGGAGTAGAAGTGAAGGAGCAGTTTAAACAAGGTGCATAAAGCATAAAATTGGCCATCAAATGGTCTTGCCTTCGGGTTTCCTCCACCCTCCTTGGCAGCATAGAGCATTTGCAAGGCAGACTCAGCCAGAGTCTTCGTTTGGTCCAGGAAAGTCATCTGCTGCTGGTGGTCCTTCAGCTTGGATGCCACACCCACAGAGGCCTTGATCAGTGGTTCAAAGTAGCCAGCCAGCTGGGTCACCTGAGGCAAAGAGTAAAAAGTTTTTAATGAATCCAGAGAAAAAGCACAAAAGTCAGCACTTCAGCCTACATATTGCTAAATGTCACATTCACACGTGAAGAAGCACAGTTTAAGAAAATGAACAGCTTTTCAAACCATTACAAAATGGTATGGTCATATAAGTGTTAAACCTTTTACACATTTCACTTATTGGGTCCAATTTCAGGTCATTAAACAGACTCATGTGTTCAGTGTACAGACAGAATGGTAGGGAATATGTTTTAATATTTCAATAATAATCTTGTTTATAACACATGTAGAAATGCTGGTAACCTTGCAAAGCTGGAGAGTGACACAGAGCATTCTGGTGGGAGGTGGAAGTCTACTGATATAAAAGTGAAACTATGCCTGCTGCTTGAACAAAAAAAAAAAAAAAATTCCACTGTTATTTAACGATAGATAATGCTGAGATAATTATAACAGCCCACGCCTAACAAAGTTACATGCAACACTGCTGCCACTGCTGAAAAAGTACAACTTTGTTGCTGCACAGTTGCAGTACAATAGTAATTAAGTCACTGCCCTATATACCTTGTGTCCTAGTTGGGAAGCTTCGCCTCTGGCAGCAGTGGAAACGGGGTCAATTAAGTGGCCAATTTCCTGCACGGTGGACGTCAGTTGCTCTTGTAGTGCCTGAAGAGAGGAAATAAAAAGAAATTGGTTTTTGTGTTGCTTTTTATGAGAGACAGAGGTGCATTCATAGAAGGCAGCTGGGACCTGCTAAAAAAGCAGGAAACAAAACAGAAAGATAACTGCCCTGAGCTACTCTGGCTTTTAATATGTGATCTTAAACTTTTTATTGTTTAGCAGGTGCCAAAACTTCTGCATTAAAGCACACCAGAGTCAGAGCATAAAACGTAAGAATCACATGCTGTCCGTGCTGTGATGAAGGACTACTACAAGAAGAACTTCCGCCATTCAAATGTTTTGTTAAATTAAAAAAAAAAAGAAAAAGATAATCCCTAGTGTCTGTTGAATGAGCTGTCTTTGGCCTAGCAGGGACAGAAAACCTAATTAATACCACCAAAAACAGACAGATTTAGCATGCAACAAAAAGACTAAAATCAACTGACTATTAAAATAGTAAATGTGGGGAAAAAGGAAAATGCAAGCAGAGGAGATGAATAACTAGATCAATAACAAACAGACAAATGAAACAGAAAGATAGCAGTTGGTGTCTGCAAAGATTCTGAGCCATCTTCTGATAGTTGCTTACCTCCAGTGAGATGTCATCCCTGCTGGGTAAGTTCTGGCTGACGGCGGCCAGAGAGGCCTGCTCAATGTCCCGGATACATTTGTTGATTTTATCAATTGACGAATCGCACTCCCGCTGGCCTGGGGCCTTGTCCCTGAGACAAGGAGAACAGGAAAAGAGAAGCAGATATCAAAAAATGGTTGAAGACAAAAAAGAAGAAGAAATGTTAACATCGGAATTAATAAAACACAGACACATTCCAGGATTTCCCCCCCACCCCTTCTCTACTGGCTGCTTCATCTCATTGCTGCTCAGGTCACATCTGCCAAAAAGTGGCCTGTAGGGTCTCATCTCTGCATAGGGAGATCAGGCCGGGCAGCAAAATTAGCTTTGAAGCCTCTGATTTGTCTGTGGCTCCGGCCTCATGGGCAGATTAAGTTCGTTAAACATCCATTTCCATGCATGGTAGCACACTGAAAGTAAGACTAAAATAAAACCTCATCTTTGCACTTAATGAGGCTGACAAAGTTATGAGCCTGGCTGTTGCAGGATGCTAACGTGTACTCTTTGGCTTGAAATATATCACTGAATTCTATTACACTCCCAGTACTGAATTTGCAGTCTAAAAAGGAAGACGGCGATAAGGGCATCAGAACTGAAAGCGATGCTAAGCCGGCTACGCATGAATGCTAATGTGCAGATGTTCTGAGACGAATGAGAACCTTAACATTCAGTGTGTTTGACTCAGGGAATTAGCCTCTCATGGGCATCAGTTTTGTTCTGATCAAGGTCAGGTACAAAACTGTGTGAAAGAGGAGATTAAAAATGTGAGCTGCAGAGGCACAAAAACAAGTGTATGTAACCCCAGGTTACATACACTTGTTTTTGTGCCTCTGCAGCTCACATCTCCTCTTTCACACAGTCAGGTTACATAGACTTTTACAGCTTTTGGCTACCCTCTCTCAAGGTGCTTTATACAGCAATACAAGCAGATAAAAAGGGAGCAAAAGCTGTGTTACACACAACACTTTTTAATCCTGACATCGCTGCACAGAAATAGACTACAGTGGAGCTAAGATGGGATAAATTATTAAATTGATGATTGGAGTCTTCCTGGCTTGAAAATCTCTCTCCCCTGGATAATCATGATATGATGTTTTTATTAAACTCAGCCAGGCTAGCTGTTTGCCCATTTTCAAGCTTTAATCTAAGCAGCTGCTGGTACCAACTTCATATTTACCTCACAGACATGAACAGTATTGATCTCCTCACCTAACTGTCAGCAAGAAATTGAATGTACCATCACCCAAAATGTCAAAGTGTTCCTTAAATGTGAAACCTTTACATACTGTAGTTTGTCAGCTTTGCTATGTCTTGAATGCTCGTTAACTAACCGGATGGCTGTGATGAGACTCTTGATGGAGTCGGAGACAGTACGAGAGTGACCAGCCAGGACAGACCACGTGGGCGGGTCTTTAGGGTTGATAACCAATGAGCGTGCGGTTTTGAGCAGATGGGTCGAGCTGTCGAGCATAGAGCGTGCCGACTGGAGGATGGGCTCCTGTGCTGCAGAGCCCTACAGAAAAAGGAAAAAAAAAAAAAAAAAAAAACAAAAAAAAAACAAAAAAAAAACCCAACAATCTCAGTTTCAGTCAAAAATGTATGTTTACTGTATGTGCATTTATTAAAAGCTCCCATTTTTTCCTTCTACTGAGATCAACTGTAATAATGCAAACAGTCCTACACTAATGTTCACAGAGCCACACCTCCATGCTGATTTTAGCAGGCATGCTGGCAAACTCTGGGTTGGAAGCAAATGTTGTCAAGTTTTCCACAGCTTCAATTAGTGGAGCCGTGGCAACTCGACACCTGTTCCTGTTTTCCTCTGAGAAATCACCATCTAAAGCCTAGAAAATGAGAGAGACGGAATATAAAAGGTGCATGAAACAAACGGCATCAAAACTGCTTCTGTATTAAAGTTATCAAAACCAAAGCAAAGAAATTTTATGTCAAAATTAAGTTTATGGCTGCACTACGCCAATTAGGTCACAGAGTCAAACTTCTGAAACCCTACCTTGATTGTTTTGACCAAGTTGGCAGTGCTGTTGGCAACTTCCTTGGCAGACTGGACAAAGTGCCTCTTGGCAACAGGATTGGTTGTCTTAGAAGAAGCAAGACGGCAGGCGTTGCACAATGCCGAGGTGTGCTTAGCAACAATGGTGGCTGCTGAGAGAACCTGTTAAATTATAAACAGCAAAATGGGAAACTGGCAATGGAGATTTTATTTAAAAATACCTTTGTCAGTGATGCTGCACGCATCAAATGCTCAATCGTTGGAGGCATCCTCACACATAAATTCAGGACAGTACCTGGAGAATTAAGTTTGGCCAGTCGTCGTTTGTCACATGTAGCACACGACAAGAGAGTTCACATCATCTGGAAATGCTTGATTTGATATAAGAGGCCCCCGCTAGGTGAAGTCTGCCACTGTTCAGTGTTTTTATTTTTGTTTTGAAGGTTTTCTGGAACTTTTGGCTTCATCGCACAGTTATCATGCAGTTAAGGTCTGGTTAGCAGGGAATCAACTCAGGGGACTCCCTGCAGACCGTATTCACGCCCATGTGGTATGTGTGCAGTTTTGTACCTAAACTAAACTAAAAGTAATTTACTAATAAAGGTCTTCCTTAAAATCTCTGATATAGACTGGTGAGCTGGAAAGTGACTTACTGTATGTAAGAGTGCTTAGGAAGGCACATAATTAGTCAAAAAGCTGTTAATCGTCAACAAACAGTGTTGTTGATGGAAATAAAGGCAATAATGGGGTAAATATTAATATTAGACTTTCAGATCAGCAGGGAAAGCATCTGGCTACAAAACAGTTGGATGCTTCTGCATGGGGTGTTTGCACAGAATATTAAGCAATTTGGAGCAAAAACATAACTTTGTCTACTTCAATAATGATTTTTTGTAGAAACATCTTACTTCTGATTGTTGTGTTGGTCTGCAGTTAATGACTGAATTTTCTGTCTAAACAATCCTCTTAACGACAAGAAGTTGGCTTTATTTAAACAAGAAAAATGTCTATGGATTAGTCTATGTGAGCGTGAGCCAACAACCCAGGAATGTCTTTATGCAAGACAAGTACCACAAAGGCAATAAGTAACAAGAAGGACACAGGAACAAAACAGGACCAAACTGCAGCAGATTAAATTATTCTGAAGGTTTAACACATATCCATCCCAACGCATTGATCGGATAATCAATCATACTGTAACACATCTCTGCAGAACAGCATAACCACAGTGCTATGGCACTATGTTGGCACTGTACATTACACTTTTACATAATTAACTGGCAGTTCTTTGGGAGATGTACTGTGTATACAGAGAACAGTACATGCGCATATACCTGGGAGGGGCTGCTTTCTGGGTCAACAAGATTCTGACAGGCCATCTGGATTGCTTGGTTGGCTTTAGCAAACTGGATGGGATCCACCAAACCCTGGTGTCCTGCCTGACTGTTAGGGTCCGACACACCCACCAAGTAGGAAGCCTGTGGAAAAATAACGATTGTCAACAGCATTCACCATCGTTACCCCTACTGCTATTCCTGTAGGAAGGACAGAAGGACTGTGACAATCATTTCTCTAACACTCTGTACCTGTCCTGCAGCTTCAGTGAGGCCACACAGGGCTTTAGACGCTGACCCCACACAGTCTCCAAATGCAGACACATCCCCGGTTTTGCAGTTCTGTGAAATACCAGCCATAGACTCTCCCAGGACCTGAACAGAGAACCAGCAGAGAGAAAAAAAATACACCTAAGATGCTTAAGTGGACGTTCAAAGTGTGCTTGGTGTCTGATAGCGACGCTGTTTGAGTTGACGGCCTACCTTCGAGTTCTCCATCACACTCTCGATACAGTCGAAGTAGGAGAGGTCACTGACCGGTTCATTGGGGTTGTCAAGCATTCCTCTGACAGCCTGGGAGATGAATAAGAGCAAAGTTTTATAAAGGTTTTAGAGGTTTTGCAGGGTTTTTATTTTCACTTTATTCTCATTAGTTGGTACCAGAAAAGAGAGGCCTCTTATACTCCATAGCTTATATTAAAACTTGTTGACATGACTGTTGATTGTGAATGCTTGATCACAAGGTGGTAAAGCTTGGTTTACCTCTAACTCTCTCAGGGCATTATCACACTCCTTCTGGCCAGGAGCCTGCTGTGTACACAGAGTGATCAGCTGGTTGATGCTGTCAGTCACAGCTCTGGCATAAAGAAGAGGAACAAACATCACATTCTGGTCCATGAGAATGTAAAGGGAAATAGGTTTTATTCTGAGCATGTTGGTTTTGAAATGTGAACATCATTTCTGTTCATTTCTGTGTGGTAATAAAAAAGCCTGTGCATGCACCCTTGCACATATCTACAGTGGGGCAAAAAAGTATTTAGTCAGCCACCAATTGTGCAAGTTCTCCCACTTAAAAAGATGAGAGAGGCCTGTAATTTTCATCATAGGTATACCTCAACTATGAGAGACAAAATGAGAAAAAAAAAATCCAGAAAATCACATTGTCTGATTTTTAAAGAATTTATTTGCAAATTATGGTGGAAAATGAGTATTTGGTCACCTACAAACAAGGAAGATTTC
>VUQS01018535.1:1802-22695 GCA_015108495.1 Heterochromis multidens
TGTCATACGTCAGAGAAAGCGTTTACTTTACTCGTGAGATAGGTGGCGGTCACGCGTCACACATGGTTTAATATTAACTGTTTCTCTCTGTGTAGTTCACTTGTAGTCCAACACTTAAACCTACCAGTTTGGGGACACCGGATCCTCAACGTGCAGAGTTTTACTCCACGGCTCAAACCAGTTCAAGCTGCGTCCCACCTCACTCCAAAACTTCTCTGGGTCATCCCTCGCTCCTGCGAAGGCTCGGCTGTACGCAGCATCAGACGCATACTTTCTGTAGCGCAATGTGGTGAAGCACGACTTAAAACTTCCAGATGCGTGCGGTCTTTGCTTTGCTGCTGCACAGAGAGTCCACAGTTCCCTCCCGGGGGTCCTCTTGCGCTGAACAGGTGCGGTGTTATTCAGGCGCACTATGTGTTTTATCTGGAGGAGCATTGCTGCTGTAGCTGTTTTTGAACTTCCACGCTGCTTTCCTGTTTCCTTGTTTTTGTGTGCAGCTTTGAAGCCTGCTTCTACAGTTCAGTACTCAGCAACGTCATGCGGAGCCACTTAAAGGCAGAGAAGAGTAAAGCAGAAACTCTTAACAATTGCCTCAGGGAACGCTGTGAACTATGAACTGGATGCAGTTGATGCAGGAGGAGCTTTGAAAACAGGCAAAATGATTACACAACACATAAGCTGCACTGCAGCCTACTAAAACCAACGATTTGGGGGGGAAATAATCCCAAGATATTTTTCAACTTTAAGCATGTATTTAGCTGTGCAAAACAATAAGAAATTAACATTATTGATAGCAACTGTAGCTCCTGTCCAAAAGATTTTTTCTGTTTACTTCCAGCATCATTAAATTTTAATTTTCCTTGAGGTAATATCAATACTCCTCCGTGAGTGGAAAAATGCAAATAGCCCTACATCTGTTAAAACTGATCATGGAATGCATTCATTTGTTTGCTTGAGGGTATTTATGGAAATAATTGCTTGTGTAGAGTCATTTAAAAACACTAAATATTTGCATCTCTCATTAAGCCGCTTGTCCAATACAGTCACAGCACATGAGCAGCTTCAGCAGCAGGAGCAGCAGCTCTTTGTCCTCTCAGATTGTGTTGCATCATGCCCTTCTTTCCTTATAGCTGGTAAATACCCATAATCCAGTTGACCCCTTCAATGTGACCCTTGAACAAGTGTGCCCCTGCTTGAGTAACTCATCCATCTGATATTTCAGATCATCTGTTTCTATTTATACATGCTGAGCAGTGTTTCCCATCAGGCCGCTCTGGAAGCATTTTGCACTTTCCAGGGGAACACTTGACTTGCATTGCAACTACCAGCTTTATGACACTTGTCACCATTTGCATTACAGTGGGGGGAATAAAAAGTTAAATCTTCATCCCAGCTGACAAAGGATTACAGTAATCAACACCTGATCAATGCCCTCTTACACTCATCACCTGCCTGTCTTATCCTGTGGCTATGCGGGCATAACAGAACTATACTTTTCTTTCTTTCTTTTTTTAAAAAATTTAATATTGATTCAAATTTTATCACATTTAAACCATGCTTTCTCTAACAGTAACATATATATATATATATATATATAAATTTTTTATTTTTTTTTTAAGTGTACATGTTGGCTGAATTTGTATTATTCTCTCTGGCACCTTATGTGCATAGACCACTAACTAATAGCTGCGTACATGGGCAAGACAGACCTTAAACTGGACATGGCTTTTTATGGCCCCTTCGTCTTGATTTGATGTGATGACTGTGAATGTTTTAAAGCAGAAATCAGCCGACTGCCCTTCAGAAACCGATAGAGAAATGATTCATCCCCCTACCCCGCAGTGTCCTAATATAGTTTTATAATCAAATTTGTTCAAAGACAGTGATTCCTGTTTTACATTCTAAATGGGTTCTAGATGCAGCAGTTGTCAGAAAGACTAATGAACGATTTCAGTCAATATTATTCATGGTTTTAAGTAAGTGATACTTCATAATAGTTTATTAGAGCTGAGTGGATTTACTTTTAGAGATTGCTTCATATACAAAATACTAGAGGCACATAATCATTCCAAGAAATAAATATAGGTGAAAGTCATTACCCCTTGTTAATTATACTCTTAGTGCGTTAATGTTAAAAGAGGAGAGGAGATGAAGGAAGATTGAGGCAGATTTGAAGGCTTTGAGAAAGTGAGATTTGTAAGACGTGGTCGAAGCTCAATATACATGGGGATCTATTCATATTTCAGCATGCTGAATGAGCAGCAGGATGGCATTATTATGCCATCACACAATGTAAAAATCCAGATAATTATGTTGTGTTTTTTAATAAAATGGGATTAAATCACTGTTATTGTGAATGTAACAAAACAAACAAAGCCTACTTTGTTTTATGCCATCTGCCATTCCTATTTGACAAAGTAAACAGGTGCTGTTTCCCTGAAGGGGGCATCATTAGTCTGTTAGAGCATGAGTGTCATTTTGGTCCATGAGCCACCTACAGCCTAGTTTGAAGTCTCAAGTGCATCGGGAACTTAACCTTGAAAAAAAGGGAGGGGGGGGGCATCTCAAAACATTTTTTTCCTTTCTTTTAGTGTAAAGAGGTGCATTCTGGATCTTTTATTAAAAAATATTAAATGAACCATGCATAAAACAAGTGATGAACAACCTCAGATGTCTTAAGAATAAATATGTCTCAGTTTTCCCACATTCATTCAGTCTGCTGTCATTACAAAGAAACACTACTGTCATAAATCAAATAATAGTGTCAGGACAGTTCCAGCTCCTTGGCTTAACCGCCTTACTTCAGTGTGATAAGGCAGGCCATAGGTAATGTCTTTGTCAGTAAGAATACACTAGCACTGCTGATGAGTCAGACCTCTGGCTCATATGAAATAGTTTGCACAACCAATTTGATGGCATTATCCATTCTAAACAACTCACAGCACAGTGCTTACTGGTGCAAATTAAAGTGAAATGTCAAAGATGCTGTTTTCATCTTTCTATCTTTGCAAAGCTGTCCACTGGAATGGGCTTTATGGTGTGCAGATTCTGGCCGACACACCATATGTTTCACACTGTATTAGAGGTTTAAACCCTATAGTGGTGCTGCCAAAGTGGGTCAGAATCAGTGTGACAGGCTTCCTTGAATACAGCATTTGATTAAGGCAGGGTTCTCAAATGTCTGCTGGCATGCCTGACTTCAGAAGGTCAACTACACTCTCCGGACACTTTATTAGTACACCTTGCTAGTACTGAGTTGGACTTAATTCTTCAGATTCAACATGGTGCTGGAAACATTCCTCAGATATTTTGGTCCACATTGACATGACAGCATCACACAGTTGCTGCAAATTTGTGGGCTGCACATCCATGATGTGAATCTCCCATCCCACCGCATCACATAGGTGCTCTATTGGATTGAGATCTGGTGACTGTGGAGGCCATTTGAGTACAATGAACTCATTACCATGTTCAGGAAACCACTTTGAGATGATTTGAGCTTTGCGACATGGTGTGTTATCCTGCTGGAAGCAGCTATCAGAAGATGGGTACACTGTGGTCCAAAAGGGATGGACATGGTCAGCAACAATACTCAGGTAGGCTATTGTGTTTAAATGAGGCTCAGGTGGTACTAAGTGGCCCAAAGTGTGCCAAGAAAATATCCACCACACAATTACACCGCAACCAGGAGCCTGAACCTTTGCAGAACGGATCCAGGCTTTCTTGTTGTTTACACCAAATTCTGATCCTATCATCTGAATATTTCAGCAGAAATCAAGACTCATCAGACCAGGCAATGTTTTTCCAATCTTCTATTGTCCAATTTTGTGTATACGCCCCGCAATTTTTTTTCTTAGCAATTATTAACAATAAAAAACGAAGCTGAGCTTCTGTCATATAAAGGTCAGGACAATAGATCAACAAACTCTTGTTTACTTTTCCAACAAGGGTCGATTTTCATTCAGTTTAGCTGTACTCTTTCCTTTTTTTTTGCCTTGGCTGTCCATACCTCACCTCCACTGGCTCAGTGCCCCCCACAGTTTGAGACCCACTCATATAAGTTCATTTTGAGTTGGCTTAAAAAAAGTTTTTGAATGTAAGATTTACAGTATAGTTTACAACTGCACACAGCAGCCTAGAGAAGTGTGAGCATATCACCATCCTTCACTTTGTTGTTCATGCAGAGGAAATTACTTGCATCAACTTGCCTTGTTAAAGAGTAAATACAATTTTAAAGAATTATATGTCACACATTTTTCAAGATGATATTTTGTTCATTATCTGTCAGCCACCGCCTGATGGAGCAATATAAACAGAGCTGCTGTGGAGAAGCAGCTCTGTCATCTTAACACAAAATATCCAATAAATACTTTATTTCTGAGATGTTATCGTTCAACAGGAATGATAACATAATTTATTTCACTGTGATCATTTTTCTCACTGTGATATGCCATATGGATCGCAGTCAGTGGATGCAGGGACTGGAGTCGATGGTTGGCAAATTTATTAATGTCCTGTTTTAATAAGTACAACATCAACAGTTATTACCTGGAAATGAAACCTATGTTATCATTTAGTGAAATACTTTACTTATTTCCTTCACTGTAAACCCACAGTCAGATGTATTCCACCTACTGTTTTAGAAAGGCCTTAAGTCTCTGTGTCCAGCAAACAAACTCTAACTTTTGTGGCTTTTAGAGGTGTTGGTAGTTGGATTTTATTAGCCTTTTATCAAAGCCATGTGAGTGATATTGATCTTCTTTTCGAACATGTGGCAGGAAAAGGAATAAAGATTCAATTTTTCCCCAAATGACCATGTGACCTTACCTGTTGAATTCAGTTTGAATGAGTACTGATGGGAATTGAAGATACAAATAGAACTCAGGCACTGGCTAATGCTCTGAGCTTTGATCTGCTGGGCAAACAGTCCAGCCGTCTTTATTTGCCCTGTCCACATGACCTCTTGCATCTTCTTCCGTGGAAGTGGAGGCATTTCAGAAATCAATTCACTTGCAGCTGGACAGCTTAAAGACCAGTGCAGCATAATCCCACCTCTTAAAAAAAGCAGACCTGTATTTCAGTCCATATAGATGGAAGCCTGTAATCTCACTGTGCCCTCTTTCTGTGTGCTCTCTAAGCCCTCGCCCTCTCTATCCATCCATGCAGCCAACCACTTATCACTATTTTGCATCTGCACGCAGCTGGGTGGGACTGTTGGTGGATGGAATTCGATTTTACATATGGACTATGTGTTTGTAACAAGCTTCCAAGTTTAGAAACAGTGTAAATCAAAAGCAGAACAGACTATTAAATATTTTAAAATGCTGAAAATGGATTTTAAATGAAATATAAGCCAATTTGAAGTGAAGTAAGGTAAAGATGTGAGGTATTTGCCTCCCAAATGGGTGTAGGCTAAAGCATTTAGTTTCATGCATGACAAGATAAATGGGATTTACATTGAATTTCTGTGTTTATGAAACTGGATTTTGCTCTGAACAGCTGTGCACATGGAAGTATAAACGCTGGTCCTTGCCTCAGGTGTGTATTCATGTTTACAGCTTGCATTTGTCATGGTGAAGTCATGGCTCGTGAGCCATGTGACACATCATGCTGCCTTAGCATCCCTCCAACCAGACAATCTCTTATTATTTCTGTTGAACACGGCTTCTGTCAGCTGTAATGACTGGCCATGTATGAGACACGTCAAAGCAGCAGGCGCCATTAGGCAGCAGATCTACAGTAAGTGAAGAGAGTCAGTGGTTTGGCACTGTTTTGTGGTAGCACATAAACATGAGGATTAATTCTTAAGCCCTTCAACTACATTCACTGCTATCATTCAGTCCTTATCATACATGCAGTGCATGTAGCCAAGAGAGAAGATAACAGGCGGTACGGCTCAGTGGTTCACAATGAACCTTAATGGCAAGCTTGGTTGCAATCACCTGATCTCTGAAGCGCAAGGATTAGAGTTGGCTACGCATTCACATGTGCAGGCACAAAACACACATGTACGCATCGTAGTGAGATTCAGCATGCAAACTAGGGCCAGCTGGTTGACTGGAATATGGTGAAGCTATCAAATATGTTACTGCAACAAGTGGAATACTGATTTTGACCATTTTTCAAGATGTATTATTAGCCTAATGATTAAGGTTCTCCACCCCTTTTCTTTGAAAAGGTGCTTTATGTTTCCCATGTGAGCACTAGTGAGGCTGCCTTCTGTTTTTATGGCCCTAAACTGTGTAACACTCTTGATATCAGTATGCCGAGCTCTCTCGATATTCAAAAGGAGTTTAAAGACCTGTCTTTTTAATCTGGCTTTCAATTTGGAGTACTGAAGTGTTATATCATTATGGTTAGTTGGTAGGTTTTAATCTATATCTTTAATGGCATTTTTGTGCCTGACGTTTATTTAGTGTCATTTATGGTCTTGCCATCAAAAGCACTTTGAGATGCCTGCTTTTATCAAAGGCACTAAAGTTGAGTTGAGTCAAGTAGACAAAGCTGAATAGAAAATAATCTTGAATGTTGCAGTTATGGCAGAACAGTGGCTAGGTGTTGCCTCACATCCTAGGTTTTAATCAAGACAAAGGTATGGCCCTTGTATGTGGCGTTTGGTTATTCTCATATTTCCGCGCCCTCCAAGTGTTCCAGTTTGTCCAACAATCAAAAAAATGCTGGTTTAATTTTCCTGTAATTGTGACCTTGACCAAAGCACGGGGTTGAAGCTGGAGTTGGTCCACAAGCCCATTCCTCCTAATACTTAGGATGGGTTAAATGCAGAGAATTGCTTTTCCTTCAGGGAAATAAAGGGTGGAAGTGGATGGATGGCTGGATGGATGGATGGATGGAAATATAGGGTATCCTAAACTTATGTAATACACAACATGTCCAGTAATATGTGGACTTAATTCAATTCAAAGAAGAGGTGTGCTGGGGCACTTTTACATTGTTACTGCCCACAAAGACAGGTCCTTAAAGAAATGGCTTGCCCTGTTAAGTATGCAAGAAGTTGTACAGAGCCCTGACTGTAACCCTGTCCAACACCTTTGTGATGAACTACACTGCCTGGGAGAAGGACCTATGCTTTTCACAAAACTTTTCGTTCTTACATGGGAGTAAAACATTGCAATAAAGTAGCCAAATCCTGCTGGAAACCCATCATGAAAAGAGAACACTTTTACCGCTGCAGCAGTTTATATCCTGGTTTTTAAACAATATGTTCACAAACTGTGGATGCAACATGTCCGCATTCTTTGTTTAGGTGTCCACTTACTGTTACAATGTACTAGTTTTTTTCCTGAGAAGATCTATGTTTTTTTATTTATTGATTTTATTCATTGATGTAAGCTTACATTCACTCAGCTTCTCGACTGAAATGTAACTTAAAATCAAATTCTGGACTTCTATACAATCAGACTGCTTTTTGCCCCCTGCTGGCCATTAGAAAAACTGCAGGTTGCTGCAACAGTTTCACTTGTCAGATCCAGAGGCAATGTCCATATTTCATATACAGTACATTATTAAACCAAAGACTGTGTATAAACGATGGATGTAGCCACCATGACCTCTCCAAGTGCTTCGCAAAGTCCTGTTGTAAAGCATGAAGCTGTTTTGAAACTAGATGTGAGGATCATCTGACTGAGAAACTGAGAGACACTGCATCCTCATAGGTAAGTGACTTGTAAATCAAAGTAAAACACACCCTTTTTAATCCCACTTATTGACTCTAAAGGGGTCCATGGTTATTAAATTAAACATTATGTTGTATTCAGTAAGACTTGAAACTAGCAATTGAGACCATAAACTCATCAGGAAACTGTTTCCTGAGATCATAAATTAAGGGAGCCAGTTTTCACATAGACTTTTGTACAACCGGGCCTTTGTACAACCAAAAGAGTCTCCCCCTGCTGGCCATTAGAAAGAGTGCTAACCCTAACCCTTCCACTCACCTGGAAACAACTGTTCATCAATCTTTTATACACAATCTATTTTTAATCTAATGTAAAGAATAAAAAAGAAATATATTTTATTTATAATTTGTTTTTTGTTTTTCAAATTCATTTACTTTTTTTCACTCCAAATGAATTTTATTTAAAAAAAAAATCATGAATACCATTTTTCATTGCGTGCGTAAAACAGCAGCGTAAAACGCGTAAAACAGCTGAAAACAGCACCAGGTGAAGGAGATGGATGGAGGTAGTCTAATCCTCTCCCAGCCACTCCCAACCTCTCTCTCTCTCTCTCTCTCTCCCTCTCTTCCTGTGATGCTGCAGCTCCTGTAGGCTCTTCAGTCTCCAGTAAACAGCAGTCATGGCGACAGTGGTCCAACCGCTCACACTAGATCGAGGTAAGGCGCTCGGAGCTTTGCAATCTGTGCATTTGAAACCAGAGAGATTATTTTCAATCTTTTTTTCAAAACTTCAACGATGATCTGATTAGATCCAAGTGTTTGTGTCCAGCTCGGATTTCCTACACATCGTCTGCACGAGTCGCTATTTCAAGGCAATACGAGCTCGGGCTTTTCTAAATAAAAGCCCATCGGTTCCGTCCGTGTATTTTTCCAGAACGGAGCGCTCGTTTCTTTCGTCAAACTACTGTGAGGTCTCTGCGAGCACAAACATCTGGCAAATTAATACGCTTAAACCGCTTACAACGCGTCTCATCTAATTTCATCTGTATTATGTAACCTATTTGGCAATATTGTCCCCTTACAGCTCGCTTTTTGATCTTCATCTGGAGAGAAAAATGCTCAAATCCTAAAGCGCGTTGACACGAAAATCTACTTTGTTAGACGGGAGATAACTTCGCAAGCTATTTGAACTGGACAGGTGCAAGATTGTCTGGTTGGTTCCCTCATCAGAGTGTAGATGTTGTCTTTTGTACTTGTTGGAAGCAGTGTGTAAACAAACTGCAGTTGACGGTTAATGATGTCCTGTGATGATATTGCCTAGTCTGTTTTTTTTTTTTTTATATATTAATCTCAGGTAGTGTTCAGAGCTGCTAGTAATTGCAGACTATGTAACTTAGACACACATTAGTCCCCTCATTCATAAGATGCAATAGTAATGCATCTAGGCTGAATTTTTGCTCTGTTTCCCTCCTAAAGATACTGTACAAATATTTAAAAAACCCTAAGGTGTCTTGTAATATCATAGTAATTCCTCCGGGAGAAAATGGCCTGTATGCACACTTGAGAAGACTCCCTTTAAATCCCAACTCTTTCATGTCAAAGGAGTCTATTTTTTGAGGTCACTACTGAAAAATCCTCCCAGTCACACATTCAGACCAAATGCAGATCTGCTGGTGAAATGTGATATTGCACAAGCCTTGCATAGGGAATGGATGCTGTCAAATATAGAGAAAGGAGACACCTTAGCTCTGTACTCTGTGCCAAGTAAAGCCAGCATCGGCTCTCCTTCCAAGTCAGAGGAGGGAACTATATAAATACACTTTATCTGACAGGAATTATTCTGCAGAGATTATAGTATTAGTGATTTAAGTAATTAGCCACATTAACATCTACTGATAAAGAATTTGATTTTTCCCCCATATGGTTAATTTGTTCTTCAAGCTTTACAGGTGCACAATCTGCTGGGAAGCTGCAGAAGTGCTGTACCATGCAGAGTTAATGAAATGAGCCAAAGATTGCACCCGGTAATGAGATAAACAATGCAACCTAAGCTTTTCCCACCCACCTTTCATACTAGCCTATAGATTTATAAAAAGAGGCTCTTTTAAGCTGGTAAATAGATTTTTAAATATCAAGGCAAAGAGCAATGTCTGGCAACTTGATAAAATGTCAACATTAAGCCATGTCTGATCTTAATCATTTGCTTGGGCAGTGACTCAGCTGTGACCTTCGTGTGTACACAGGGGGCCTGATCCATACCCACATGCTGGAAAATGCAGCTGTAATGGCACAAACAGTAGTAATGATAGTTTCACGTGGGAGCTGTCAGAGACAGGCAACATTATAGGCTTCCTGTCCTCAGATGCTGCCACTTTAGTGAAAACACTATAATTGCTAATGAAAAGGTACACTCCTCTCATTTTTGGGTGGAGGCTTTTGCTGCCGAGTTGCTGAGTTTGTCATATACATGCAGGGAGGAAACGAACAGAGATGTTCATTTCTAGAGCTCCCACTTGGCTTGCAGGGTCACAGCAGGATGAAAAGATATTACATCATTGGCCTTCCTGTTATTGTCAGAGGAAATGACTGTGATAAGCAAGCAGAATCGAGAACAATGGATTTGAACCTCGCTGTATAATAAAAAAAAACCTTTTATTCTCTGTAGATCTGGCATTTATGTAAGTGCAAACTGACACACCCTGGAGATGAAAACCTTTCTGTATGAAACAGTGAGAGCAGAGGGCACTGTGACTGAAACTTCTAGAGATAAATGCATGTTCCCAGTGAAATGTTTACTTGCTGATGTATAGCAGGATAATACTGACCATATTCTCCATTTCAGTTTTGTGTGTTGCTCTGCAAACACTTGTTGATTAGTACTAAGCATAATGTACAGCTGAAGCAGGTGATGTTCAGAGATTTACTTTATTAGGGTTGGGTGACTGGTTGGGCTGGGTTTTATGGGGTGATTTTTTTTGTGTCATATTTATCATTTCATTCTGCCAGTTTAGTGATCTGCCTCATCTAGGAATTATTCTCAGTAAATAATTAACTAATAAAAATCATTTGCTGAATTGTAGCCTTTCCTTTTTTGTTGTGTTGACCTCCTCGACTTTATAAAAGATGGACGTAGCTTTCATGTCTGGAAAGCGAAATACAGCCAGCAGGGGGGGACTCCTCTGTTTGCAAAAATACTTCCGCTTGTGTAGAAATCTGTGAGAATATAGCCTCCAGTAAACACTTTCCTAATTAATTTCTGGGCTAACTTGCTAATTTCAGGTTGTATTGCTTAAAACATGAAGTCCATTTTGTAAATTGGTCATTGTTACAGTCAGAAAGGAGGATTGTCCATGGTCATTAGCAAATGACTTGTCAATTGCAAATTGCTAGCCAATGAGTGTAGAGTGTTCTTAGTTTCACAGTCAGATCCACCAATCACTCATCCTCTCTGGTTTTGAATTATAAAGATGGGAACAGTGACATGCTCAGCTTGAGGCTCCATCACCAATGTGTGGTGTAATGGTAGCCACTGCCATCTTTCATTTACCGTCTTTAATTGAGCTACAGTAAATAGTTCTATGCAGATGCTGATGGAGATTTTCATCAGTTTAAATAGCGAATGCTGTGCAGTAGACACTTGGAATTATGTGGTTGGTGTTAAAATCTGTAGAACTAAGCACTAGTGTGGAAGTCTCCATTCAAAAGTCTCCATTGTTTGCCAGTTTTCTGAGCTAACAAGTTATTCCTGAGCCTGAGGTTGAAAGATTAGCCATTTGTTCCTAGCTCTTCTCCACCACATGTTATGGGATGTACACACTGATCTGCTGTTTATCCCCACCAGTCTGTTCTTTTAGAGGCTGCAAGGCTGTTCTTCATTTGTCCCTCACCTCATTGTTTAGTTTAACCCAAAATGTATTTCCTAACGAGCAAGTGCATGGGTGGTTGCAATTGGGCTGGACACACATCTCCATGAACACAATTGTTGGCTATTGGACTGACCATAGTTGGAAGGAAAATTTTAACTCTTTGCACTCCCCCTATTATCCATGGTGTCTCTGTCTCTATTCCCCAGAATGCAAAAACATAGATGTAAATGTGTTGAATTTAGCTGCTGGTTATAGAGGTTTGGGGTGGCTGTGGCTCAGAAGGTAGAGGTAGAGAAGGTCATCTACTGATCAGAAGGTTCGTGGTTCGATCCATGGCTGCTCCAGTCTGCATGCCAAAGTATCCTTGGGCAAGATACTGAACCCTGAGTTGCTCCCAATGCATTAATTGGAGTGTGAATGTTAGACAGAAAGCAACTAGACATAGAAAAAATGACACGTTGTATAAGGTGCTTTGGGTGCTCAAGTAGAGTAGAATAGCGCTATATAAGAACCAGTCCATTTATCATTCAGAGGTAGAAACTGAGAGAGCATAGCCCAGTGTTATCCCGCTGGATGAAAGAATTAGTTTATCATTGTGAGAAGACAGGAGTTGTGTTCCTTGTACGTCCAGTTGTACAACATGTTGTAACTTCCTTACATTCTTGTCTATTGAGAAAGTGATTTCTCAACTGTGCATTTCTCCCTGTGAGATTGTGAACATCAGTTCCAATATCAACAGTAGAAAGAACCCATTGCTTCTTAAAGTATGAATCATTTTGGTTTTCCTCACTGTGTTGCAAGGACCCTTTGAATAAAACAATTTTTATACAGTTTATGTCATCCTGTCTTAGCACAGTGAAATGAATAACTGCAGCCTGCTGCTGGCCCAGTCCTTGTTTTCCTTCTGAGAGATCACGGTGAGTTCATCCATTTGAGGCTAGAACATATTCCCATCACATGCTCTCAGTTGCACCAGTGTTTTTAAGGGATTAAGGAGGTGCTGACAAGCTGACGTCACTCATAGCTGTTTATATTTTAAATGGCCTCCTGTTAAAACAGAAATAAAGGTTCTCTCAGTAATTGTCTTGGAGAGACATTGCCCAGTAATTATCCAGGATGAAGACGACAATAAGAGTGTGATGTTTCCTGGCTCTGTTTTCGCCACAGGCTCCTGCAGGGGCCATTACCCTTCTAGGAGTGATTTATTTCTCATGCTATAAGGGAATCGCTGCACTTGGACAAATTAAAGCTAATTCTCTTGGCATGGGGAGAGAACTTGGTTGTCCCATTTTTTTTTTTGTATTCAGACTGTGATTTCTTTTGTTTTTATGATTGGCTTTAGCAGCAGAGGTGCCAAGGGCACCAAGGACACCCAGGTCAAAGTGACACTGGCAGATGGCAAGGCCTTTTCAGGACAACTTACTCCCACATGAATGACATCCAGATAGTATTTCTCAGGGTATAAAGGTGAGATTTCAGTCAGAGAAAGGTCATTAGAGACTTTTTCTGTCTGTCACCTGCCGAGGTGGAAAGAAGCACTTCATTTTGAGTTAGTATTTGAAAGGAGGATATCAGGTTTAAATCACAGTGTTACGGTTTAATAGGTTCAGACTGATGTGGACATGTTTATTTACATTGCTGCAGTTTTGTCAAAATGACACTTCTAAGTACTGAAAATGGATTACACTAAGTTCTGTACACTGTTATAAATGAACTAATTATACCAGAAAATGGGAATGATGCCAAGTGCAAAAACATCCCCTCAACAGTGTTGTGGAGATTTGTCGAGCGCTGAAGCCTTCATCACGTGTCACCGTGGCTTTGTTCAGCTCTGTGCCTTTTCTCTAATCAGCGAATGATGAAGATGACCTTTTTTAGTCACAGCCTGATGTTTTCAGGGTATAGTGCCACACAGACAGTGGCAGCTATAATCATTTTATACCATATTAGTTTTTTTTACATTGTATTTTAATATTCCCATAAAAAACTTAGAACTATAAAACTACTGAAACTTTGTTCTAGGTTTAAAATGTTTATTAGGGCAGAGTGTGATTAAATTACATAATGTGTTCTGTTCAGTATCTGACTTGTTTTTAAAGAAATCAATGCACATCTGACTTGGTCATTTTCTTTGCCACTTGGGAAAGATGTTTAACCACCCTGAGATCAGTCTTTGGTTTGTGAATTACTATTTTGAAGCCTTAAATGTAGCATTATAATGCTGGTTTATCACCTTACACAACCTGGTTTGTCTTGAAGCTGCATTCACCTCCCATACTCAGATACCTGCTAATTGGTGACAGCATATCGATACAATAATACAAGAATACTAATATAATATGCATATTATATTATATTATAATATATACAAGAACTTCACTCACCCAAAAAAACTAGAGCTAATAGAATTCCTGTCTAGTTCTAATATTAGGCTTTTAGCATATACAACCTCAATTCCCAAAAGTTGGGGCACTGTGTAAAATGTAAATAAAAACAGAATGCAATGATTTGCAAATCTCATAAACACATATTTTATTCATGATTGAACATAGTATCCACTGTTTAAAGTTAGAAAATGTACCATTTTAAGAAAAATATTGATGGCAGTAACATGTCTCAAAGAAGTTGGGACAGGGAGCAACAAAAGCCTGGAAAAGTAAGGGGTACTAAAAAGAAACAGATAGAGAAACATGTTGAAACTAATTAGATTAACTGGCAACAGGCCAGTAACATGATTGGGTATAAAAAGAGCATCTTAGAGAGGCAGAGTTTCTCAGAAGTAAAGATGGACAGCGGTTCACGAACCTGCAAAAAAGTATCAAGAGATTGTGGAACAATTTCAGAATAATGTTCCTCAACAATAAACTAATAAAATTGCAAAACTATGAATATCTCATCATCTACAGCACATAATATCATCAACAGATTCTAAGAATCTGGAGAAATCTCAATCTGGTCAAGTCCAAAAATCAATATTGGATGCCCATGATCTTGGGTCCTCAGGCTGCATTGCATTAAAAACAGGCATAACTCTGTCATGGAAATCACTGCACAGGCTCAGGAACACTTCCAGAAATCATTGTCTGTGAATACAGTTGACTGTGCCATCCACAAATGCAGGTTAAAGCTCTATCATATAAAGAAGAAGCCCAAGAAGAGGAACCATCTGGCTTGTTATCAGTGTTCAGTTCAAAAGCCTAAAAACTCTGATGGTATGGGGGTGCAGCTTGCACATCTGGAAAGGCACCATCAGTGCAGAATGGTATATACACATTATAGAGAAACATATGTTCTCATTCAGACGACGTATTCTTCAGGGAAGGCCTTGCATATTTCAGCCGGACAATGTTAAACCACACACTGTATCTATTACAACAGTGTGGCTTCGTTGTAGAATATACCGGGTGTTCAGTAGGTGTCTAATAATGCATAACTTTAATATTTAATACAGTTTAAACAAGCGAGTTCTGTATAAATGAACATCTCGTACAATTGTCATAAAGGGGAAGATTAGCTATAGAGACTAAAACTGTTCTTTTTACCAGGTGGCTTTAAATGTGTTTATTTCTGTTTAAAGTTGGATATTTTAACATGGGAGTCTATGGAGATTGACTTGCTTATGTAGTCAGCTTCAAGTGGACATTAGAGGAACTGCAGTTTTTGTTACTTACAGTTTAACATATTGAAAAATCCTGGAATCTCTTACAGTGGTATAATCCATCAATTCCTTCAATTGATTTTGTACCTATGTACCAGCTTGGCCACTTATTCTCTTTGTCTATTTACTTTAGTTAGTTAGAAGATCAAGAAAGATGAAGCTGGAAGGAGTAGTGATAGTAAAGGTAGGTGAGTTTAAATACCTGGAGTCAACCATTCAAAGCAACGGACAGTGCACAAGAGAGGTGAAGAAGAAAGTGCAGCTAGGATGGAGTGAGATGGAGAGAGACGAGTGTCAGGGATGATTTGTGACAGAAGGATAGCAGCAAGAGTGAAAGGGAAGGATAGCAAAATGGTAGCGAGACCTGCTATGATGTGTGGCACTAACATAAAGACAGGAGGTGGAGCTGGAGGTGGCAGAGTTGAAGATGCTAAGATTTTCATTGGGAGTGACAGGAGGGACAGCTCAGGTTGAGCAGACTGGGGAAAAAGTTAGAGAGGCAAGGCTGAGATGGTTTGGATATGTGCAGAGGAGGGATAGTGGATATAGTAGAAGATGGAGCTTCCAGGCAGGAGGTAAAGAGGAGGATCGCAGAGGAAGTTCATGGATATAGTGAAGGAGGTCATGCAGAGGGTTGGTGTAACAGAAAAAGATGCTCAGGATAGGGTGAGATGGAGGCAGATGATCTGCTGTGGTGACCTCTAAATGGAGCAGCTGAAAAAAGAAGAAAAAAATCAAGAAAGAAAGCAACTAGATATGGTCAAGCTTTTGAACTTTGACAGATTGAAAATATACTGCCTTTGCGTGGTGAAAAATAAGTTATTTTCAGGTGCATGTCCATCAACTTGTCTGTTTGTCCAGGCTTATTATTACTACCTTCAACTTGATGTAAAGAGGTCATATTTTAGAAAATCAAGTATAGCTGCAATCAAGTTATTCAGGTATTATGAGCACAGTTTCTGACTGACTAAACAAATGTTTCCTTCGTCCTTTCATATTATTAAAAATGTTTTTCTTTCTAATATGATTAAGAGCAGACAAAAAGTGAACATCATTACTAGTGAACCTAGAGCCCATTAGAAAATTTCAATTTAAGATTCAGGTTTCAATTATTTCCCAGTCTTTTTGTGAATGCAGCAAACACACTTTTCTCAATATTTTCCGGTTACATTCATTCAGGATTTTGCAAAGGGTTGTGAAAAGGAATACTACGTGAATCTCTTTTGAAAGTGAAACAACCTTTGCCCAAGTATTTTAAGTCTGTTTGAAGCGCTAGACTCCCTTGAACTGATGATATCAGAGCATAAAAGCAAAGGAAAGAGCCGGTGATAAAATCTGCAGTTGAAAATACTGCATGTTTTAGTGGCTTTAATGCTGAAATTAATGTTGGTTTTTTTTGGAGGTGGAAGAACAAACCTTCATAAATATTGTGAGTCTGTCACCGCACACAGTAAAAAAAATAGTTTTGAGAAAATTTAGCATAGTGAAGTCCTGACAGCTACGCAATTAAAAAAACTTGTGCTGGATGATTTTGGAGCCTTTGTTCAATCAGTGGCAGTGGTGGAAAAAAAAAAAACGGAATCATATTTTGATGAAAGTGTAAGGGAACAAATAATCCTGCCAGCCAAGAATCAAACTAGGGACTCACTGCTCAGGGCATTTGAGCCCTACCCACTCTATTGGGTCATCCAGAACTCTGCTCGTTTAATTAGTAAGTATCACTAATGAGAATGCCCTCATCCTTCGTATAGCAGAGGGAAATTAACTGCTGACAGGATCTCTCCTGGTGTCATCACTCTTTATAATATGGCAGCAGTGCATTACACTGTAACTGCATCTTGATGTACGTGCACTCATTTACTCTGACCGATGTCACTACTCATAGAGATGCTCTGTAATTACAACTCATGGTTTTCCTTTGCACTTAAGGATACCTTCTTGCTTTTTTTTTTCTGGCAGATAATTAGAGAGAAAGATACTTTTTCTTGTGTCATTATTCTTAAAAAAAAAAAATCTCATTTAGATACAGCAACATCAACACCCTTTCTTCTTTCTTTGGAGAAGAATCTGTCAGAGTACACAGTGAGAATGACTTAATTGCGTACCGTCTGTTTGCCTCAGAGATATGCTAAATTTGACAGTGTTGCATTTTTCAATAAAGCAGAATTTTTATTGAAATGAATGTTAAAAAAAACTGTACAGATGTTGAACACATCTGGGCACATTGAATTCCCTAGAGCATAAATTTGTGGGGGGATTTTTGGGTTTTTCTTAGTTCAGAGTAAAAGTCAATAGAGTGCAGTGTTGGGTGAATCGCCTTCACTGCATTTTTAAGGAAAAACGCTCATTAGGCCATGATCCCTGTGAAGTGTAGTGTTAGCAGAAGCATTTAAATGAACGAGAAGAAATGCAGAAATCAGAGGCGCGGGCTTACTGTGCTGATTTATGAAAGCAGGTTTAACATGCAGGTCAAAAAAGGCAAGGCATGCGGACAGAAAGGTGAGAAAAGGAGCATAACAAGATGGACAGACAGAAACAAGAAGGCTGAGTTTGTGAGAAAGTGAAGGAAAAGGTTGGTCATGTATACTGAATGGTTTATAAGAGGACTGGGAACATGTAGGTACCTGTGATGGTCATGAGAGATGAGTAATACAGGCCAGTGTTATTACAGTATGTCTTTCATCAGTTTTTAATTTTGTTAAAAAGAAAAATTTCAGTTCAGTTTAGCTCATGCTATGCCAAGGCATCCTTCAGTCCACAATTCACAAGAATCACCTCTCTTCCTTCAGTATTGTCAGAATTTTATCAAATCTATACACAAACTGCACTGAGGGTCAGGGTCACATTTGTCAATCTATGGGTTATAACCAGTGAATTGTGATGGATTGTGAGCCAGATGGGTAGCATGGTGGTGCACTGGTTAGCATTTTTGCTTCACAGCAAGAAGGTCATGGGTGTGAATCCCAGGATGGCTGGGGCCTTTCTATGTGGAGCTTCCATGTTCCCCCCATGCCTGCATGGGCTCTCTCTATGTACCCCGACTTCCTCCCATAGTCCAAAAACACGCATGTTAGGTTAACTGGTGACTATAAAATGGCTGTAAATGTGAATGGTTGTCTGTCTCTCTGTGTTAGCCCTGCAACAGACTGGCGACCTGTCCAGGGTGTACCCCGCCTCTTGCCCTATGATAGCTGGGTTAGGCTCCAGCCTCAACATCACCCTGAAATGGATAAGCAGAAGAAAATGGATGGTTGGGCTTGAGCCAGATGAGGTGCTTTATCACTGATGTTCTGGTTATTGTTTAAATTTTTATTTTATTTAATTTTGTTTTTTGTGGTTTGAGTTGCAGTTTTTACTTGTTGTGATGTCAAATTGGACCTGACAAAGACTAAAACTTAAGACATTTCCTGTACATTTTTATTTTATTTTAGTTAGCTTTCTAAGTATAACATATTGTTTCAGTTAGGTATTGTTTTTCGAAAGCCTAGTTTTTATTTTAGCCATCCATTCATTCATTTTATTTGGCTTTTGGGCTGGGTAAAATATGCATATAGGTTTCTAGTCAGCTATATGCAAACAGGGTTATTGTATGTCTTGACTGCTGTGTCTTCATGTATTGTCTGTGTTAAAATATTGTGTGTAATCCGGCTGTGTGGGCCAGTTCCGTTAAAGTTTTGACTGTTTATTCTTGTCTTCTGTGTGCAGCGGGATCTGGTAGCTGCAAGACTGCCATACTTTTTCAAGTTATGTTAGAACGTGACAAGATGAATGAAATGCTAACTGAAGACTTTATACCTTTGTATACCTTTTGTGTATGTGTGCACACACACACACACACACAGACGCACACTCAAAACACTCCAGCACGCCCAACTTCAAGGCCCTTCCCACGGCTTTGGTAAAACATGTCAAATCCGGTGGTTTTCATGCGTGTTGTTATTGTATAGCCGTGGTGGTTAGTCAAGGATGGAATCGTGTTTCCTATATTACCCTCCAGCTCAAGTTTATTCATAGACCTTGCATGTAACAGGAACGCCATGTGGGCGTTGAGCGTATACTTGCTGTTATCTTGAACTATGCTTCATTTGTTTTGTCAGCCTCTTTTCTCAGTTGCAAGTAAAACATTAGATAATTATGATCTTTTGCCACTGTTATGTCACTATTATAATAGAGGTCACTCAGCTGCTTTACTTCCCTCTGCTGCACTATTAGGTAATGTAATATGTCATTTCACTGCACATCTGATTTGGGAGTGATTTCCTGGTAATGTGACGTAACTGTGATCCCCTGCAGACATGTCAGCTGCTTTGTCATGGAAAAAAAAACATCACCCTTCAGTGCCTCCTTTCCATGGGTTTCCTCTGATCAGTCACACAGCTCATCTAATGGCCCACTTTCACATTTAGCACACAGAGCAGTGCACAATGAAGTGCGACCATGGGACATGGACACTTGTGCTTAAATATGTGTGGTTCATTTGAATCGCACTGGCTGAACTAAAGACATAAACAAAGTGGGCAATGTGATCTGCAGGAAATAATCCAGCACACCAGTTTATCAGTTCTCCATTTGTGCAAGATTAGGACCTGAGTTTGTTTCTTCTGTGTGAGTGAAAGTGGCATCGCAGTAGATATCACTAGAAGCATCAAAGAAGAAATCTGCCTGTACAGTGCAAGCAGACATTTCATTATCTCTGGTTTGAGGTGTATGACTATCACTTGTTACATTCAGATTTGTATGTGTATCTGCAATTATATCATCTTGTAATGACTGAAGATGAAAGACATGGGAAAAATTGACTTACAGTATTTCAGTTTTTACTCTCTATAGCTGCCACCGAAGCTTACATTGCAGAATTTAATTGCATTTAAACTGTGCAGCTCCTCTATTTGATGCAGAGCTTCTGAAATTTAAAATAACCCCCGATTTGAGTTGGAAAGATTATATCAGGAAATGGGAAGGCATCACTTATGATCAGCGAGATGAAAGCACCGGCAAAAATGTCTGCAGTATCAATCTTTGAAGTCAAGTTCCGAATGCCTAGTGAAAGTCCTTGATGTGGATAAGGAAAATGGTGCTAATGAGCATGTGGAAGTCAATAATGGCAGAGAGGGAAAAAAAAAAGTCTGGATGGCCCTTGACCTGCATTTAATGAGAAAGAAATGCTCGTAAACCTCTGAGACAGATGCCCTTGCTGCTTGGAAGTGTAGCAAGTCATTATGAGCTATTCAGAATCAGTGTTTTTTTTATATTCAGGCATAGGAGTAAAAGGTGACCCATTCACCTTGATAAACAAAACAAAACTATATATATATACAGTACTGTGCAAAAGTTTTAGGCAGGTGTGAAAAAATGCTGTAAACAAAGAATGCTTTCAGAAATATAAATAATGATTGGTTATTTCTATCAATTCACAAAATGCAGGACAACGACCCCAAACATACAGCCAAAGTCATTAAGAACTATCTTCAGCGTAAAGAAGAACAAGAAGTCCTGGAAGTGATGGTATGGCCCCCACAGAGCCCTGATCTCAACATCATCGAGTGTGTCTGGGATTACATGAAGAGACAGAAGGATGTGAGGAAGCCTACATCCACAGAAGATCTGTGGTTAGTTCTCCAAGATGTTTGGAAGAACCTACCAGCCGAGTTCCTTCAAAAATTGTGTGCAAGTGTACCTAGAAGAATTGATGCTGTTTTGAAGGCAAAGGTGGTCACACCAAATATTGATTTGGTT
>VUQS01018536.1:1562-15941 GCA_015108495.1 Heterochromis multidens
CCGTAACAGGAGGAAAACATGACAACAATACCTCATTCGGTCACCTCCGCTTCTACAAACGACAAAAATAACCGGACAGAAGAGCCGCTCTTATCCCGCTCCTCGTTCAGCTGAATTCACTTCCAAAGCGTGTCTGGAAAACATGCGGGGTTTGTGCCTTCCTCAGAAAATAACAAACGGTTCATTTTCCCCCAGCACGTTCGCCATTTTGGTTTCCCGCTGATGATCGGGGAGTGCATTATGGGAAGAGCTTAAACGACGGCTGCTGGCTGACGCTACGCTCACCTTTTTTCAAACATTTGAAATTGTAGGCAGGGCATTTACTAAGCAAAGCATATACGCCCCTTAAAGAAGCATAAGATTTTTTTTTTTTTTTTTATTTTAGTCGACCTTTTTCTGGCGGTGTTGTGCGTAAAACGCGGAGTAATAATCCGGGTGTCAGCCTTAAGAGAGAGACATTTTTACAGATATGAAATATGTTTATTCAAAAGAACCGGAAGTTTTACCGACGCGGTGTTTGATAAACTTGTGCAAAGTGTGTCCACTTCATGGCGCTACAACATAACATGACGCTGACAGGTAATTTTTAATTAGACCTCCTGACCGGAAGCTGTGTGGAGTCGCCATAATAATTAAACCTTTATTTTGAAGGAACAAACGGAAGTTTTTCTTCCTGCTGCTCGTTATCTCGTCACGCGTGTGTCGCCGGAGTTTTGCAGACTCGCAATATTGTCTCATTGTTATCTGCACAGGGTGTCTGGCATCGGTGAATCGGCTTCGACACCAGGTTTGGTCAGATTAGTTGATCATATGTAAACTTAAAAAAAAATTAGAAATTTTATTGGTAAAGGAACAAGTTTGCGCCTGCGCTCTGAACCTGCGTTTTTTTTTTTTTTCCCAGCTTCAACTATGTTGCTTTGGTTGGAAATCAGCAGCTGCTGCAAAGAGCAGAGGCGCAGGCAAAGTGTGCTGTCAAACCGACTCACACCGTCAACACAAACCGACAATCTGAGGCTGAAATCGGATAAGGTGCAGTCATTTTCCCCCGTGCCCGTCGTTTGATGCTGAACACGCTTTCTCCTATGGGCTTTTGGATGATCCCCCACAGCCAGGTCCACGTATTGAGATGATCTATTTTTGTGATGGCGAAGGGTCTGTTTCCACGGGCCTGGGTGAAAAAGTCTTTCTACTTTCAGGTAAGATCGCTATCCGGTAATTGTTGTGTGAAGCGGATTGCAGTTTAAAACGAGGTGGTGCTGTGGGTTGTATGAGCTCGCCGTGTTGCCACATCACACTGACAGCTGGCAGTAAACGGGTACCTCCTCTGGCTGCTCGATGGGCTATCTCAAAATACCTGATGAATGCAAAATGCAAAATACCTGATGAATGCGACTGCTCTGAAACAATAAGATCATTTCTCTGGCTCTGCTTTATTTTTGACTTTAAAGACAGGACTTCCACTCATAGTTCTCAGTCTATTCCTCGCCTTCAGCAGTGCCAGGGCAGCAGTAATTCCTTTGGGTTGGGTAATAAGGGTTGAACTTTCTGATTTGGGGATCAGCTGCCAGAAACCTCTCCAAATACAATAAGGAGTTTATGCAAGAGGAAGAGAGTACAGGGTTGCATTTGCTCTTACAAAGGGTAAACATACTGTTGCTTTACAGCATACACAACGGTCAATTCAGTCCTCTGAAAGCTGAAGCATGTAGAGCTCAGAGTGTGAAACATGCTAGAAAGCTCAGGTTATTTCATCTGGCTACAACCAGTAACCAATTACAGTAAGCCAGTGTCTCCTGTAGCCCTGTGCGTTAATTTAATAAGATCACTTGTAACTAGGCAACATTTAATCCTGTACCTGGCTTCTTTTAGTCCCCAGATGATTTAGATCCTAGAAGAAAAAACTGATTTTATGTGTGCTTTCATTGTATATTGTGCATGCACCGTGTATATTTTGCATGATAATTAGGCAAATGTGACCTGCTTGTGGTCTACTTTCAAATCAGTCTGTCCCCTTGTACTCAGACAAAAGGTCAGCACACTTAAAAAATACAAACGGGCTCACCAATTTGAAGAAAAAGTCTCTCTAAGAACTTTCTAGGAAACCTATCATCTCATATTGGCATGGCAAAGTATGCTCCTTGTTTGTTACAAGCCATGAGACCTGCGGTGCCCGAAGACTTTTACAGGTAGCAAGCTTACAGGGCAGGTTTCAGCAAAGTCATCCACTTTATTGTAGAGCCGACATATATCAGTCTGCTGGAACGAACTGTGCAATCAGAAATCAAGTAGCTCAGATGTCAAAGCCTGCTATATTAAAAATCAGTTTAGTAAGGCTTTGCTGAGCCTGTAAAGACACGTTTCCAATCGGGGATCATTAGCCACCCCCGGTGCGTCATTCTGGATTAGTGACAAAAACTGACAAGGACAGCCAGTTCCATCCTAAGCAGGTCTGTGGATTTCAGGTGGGAGGGAATGATAGTGGCCATCATCACTCATCCCTCTACATGATATGGGACAGTATACAAAGATGCGATACTGCTGGTCTTTTGTCTGGGTAACTGAAACCATCTGTTGACAGATGGGGACCCTAAAGCTTGCACTATGGATTTTGTGCTTTGTAACTTCACTCAGTCATACGTAGTTCACTCAGCTCTGACCACTTAGTCAGTTTATTCCATTTACCTTGTTTTGTTTATTTTATTGATTTCTACCCTGAAGCCGCTATGCAATTGCAAAACATCAATGCAGTACCTCTGTCGAAATGGTTAGTTATATAGTAATAAACTGCTTTTTGACACTTTTAACCCCCCATCAGTTGATTTTAACTATTGTTTTCCTAGTTAAGACATTTACTACATACTAAGTTTCATTGACGAGGAGACACTGTAAGGGATCGCAGGAAGGATTAAGCTCTGTGCTGCTCAGCTTTCACACACCCCGCAGACAGTCCACACGCACACATGACTCAAAGTCACTTGCCTATCATGACTATGGAGGGCTGGGCTGTATTCCATCTTTATTTTCCACATGTTTTATGCACATAGAAAATGTTAATGCTCTTTGCAGAGAGCCTTCACACGCGCCAAAGCGTTCAGATGTGATAGTTATGCATACTCTTTATCTTTATCCCTGTCTCTTTCCTGGAGGCCGGCTGCCTATTTAATCATCTCTTTAGGGCACACACTGTTTAAAAGCAAAGCAGTCCTGCAGAGGAGACATCTGTCCTGCTCTATCATAAAGCAGCTGCTAAAGCTCTAATAAACTCCTGCTGTTGTCAATAACAGACTGATGAAATGCACCAAATAGAATGAGAGGCAGGTAATTTCTCATTTTCCTGTACCCCCGCTTTGTTTTAAAAGTATTTCATTAGATGCCTCAAATCTCTAAAGAATCCAAATTACGAGTAATTTGAACCTCTGTGTGTGTGTCAGTGTGGATCAGATGCTTTAATGTCTCCCACAGAGTGTATAAACCCATAACAGAGAGTTCTCCTACCCTGTTTACACACTACAGTAATCACAGCGCATGAAAGATAAAAAGGCTTTTGACTTGGTGCCTGCCACACTGCCAGGATATTTTGTTGGGATTTGGAAACAGTGCTGAAGCTGAATGAGAGGCACACCAGGCTGCCAAAACACACACAGCATAACCATGCAATCAAAGAGAGAAGCAAAATTACTTTATCCTCCCAAGTGCAGTTACAGTCCTTGGAGGAAAAACTAACTGCAGTTTTGTTTGGGTAAAAGTCGAGGAGTGTGGCCGACGGAGGCAGTTTGACCTAAATTCTTTTCACTGCTCCACTCTGCCTTCCAACAGTCTACTTTTCTTCATCTTTTTGCTTGCTTTTATTTAATTATTCTCTTAGTCTGTGTGCTGCAGGGAGGATCATTTCATTAACTGACTTTAGCTGTTGCTCTGGAGCGACTTTAAGACATCACAGGAGGGTCCAGTAACTTCTAATCGTAACGTTTTAGCAATTCTAGCTATAGACTCCTTGATAAGGCCCCAGACCTTTCCTCTATCTCCACTAAAAAGTCAAGATTTTTTTTTTTTTTTTTTTTTTAAATTTTTAATGTTTTTTTTTTTTTTTTTTTGTGAAATGTGTAACTGTGTTGAATGGATTGCCATGATATTTGGTTTAGCAACCTTTGGCCCCACTGACCAAAGAACAAATTAACAAATGATTGGCACAAAAACTTCATGTTCCCCCTCCCAGTGATCCTTTTGTGATCCTCTGACTTCAGCACCATCAAATCAGTGTTTACCTGCAGTAATGACGTTTCCTTAGCCTCCGCTCTACTTTGTGTTTTGTCTTAGCAAATGTTTGCTTGTTGGCATACTAAACTAGGATAGCTGCTAATCATTGCCATGTTATCATTTTTGTTGCTGCATGCTGAAGTTACACTTTAACTCAAAGCACCACTGTTCATAAGTGCAGCCTCACAGAGATGGAAATATAACACAACTGTAGGCTTTTTATTGATGCAAATAGTTACTTTCTGAATGTACCACTGAACTGAATGACTAATTTGGCATTTAACCTAAAATTTCTTCCTGTTTTTATAACTGCAGATATTTTGTTAAAAAAAAAAAAACACTTTCTTTTCTGATTTGGTCCATTTCAGTTCGGTTTTTATAGTTTACGATAGATACAATATTATCACAATACTTCACATACGTTACGATATTATTGCAACTTTTAACATTTTGCGATATGCTGAGTATTTCAATAACACACACTGCAATTTATCACCTTTTTTCAACTGCAAATTATGTCCTCAAAGTTAAACTTTGTCAGTATCTGTTTTATCCAATAAGTTAAAGTTATCTCACTTCAGTTATTTTTTTTTGCTGCAAAATGAGATTATCAAATATACCAGCACTGTCACTAAAACCTGCCATAAATGTTGCCATAAGACAGAGTCAGTCTGTTATATTCTGCTATCAGTCTGTGATTGAATGGGGTCAAGTTGGCAATTACATGCAATCTGCAATCTGTTTCTGATAATACAGCAATTAACTGTGATAAATCGTCCAAAATCACATATCTGTTGCTGTCTACATAGACAGGACATAGACCGGTACGCTCAGCAACTTTCCTGTTTTATAGAAATATAACCAGAATAACCAACTGGCAGCCAGCTGAGTCGAGTCCCCTCAAGTTGTACTCATTGACAAAGACTCATTCAGACCAAATGCAACATGTTGGCAATCTGTCTGTGTTTATAAATTAGACGGCAATTATTTTCAAACCTTTGACAATCTCTCTGAGAGTGACTGCAGTCAGTCCAAGTCAGACTGCAACTGTTTGCAGAAAGGTTGCCTCTTATCTGGCGACCTGTGCAATCTCCTTGCAATCAAAAGTGGTCGTGCATGTGCAACACTCTCAAGCTCTGGGCAACCATTTAGAAACCACAAGTTGCAGTCGCATAATTTGAAAAAATTCAATACAATCACCAGGCAGCCACCGATTTCTTTATAGATGCAAAGAGGTTGCTGCTCTATTTTTACTTGTGTGACTGAGCCATTAGCTTGCTTTAAATTAGGAGGTAGATTTGTCAAGCTGATTGTGTCCTGTGTTGGATGGTTTTTCGGTTGAGCCGATTTGATATAAGTTTGCTCGGCTAACATTATCTCAGGATGACTGTGCATGAGATGAGCCCTCTTGTTCATAGTATTCCTAGAGTATTTTATTTATTTAGTAAAATATCGGTATTTGGTGTCCCTGTATCAATACAATATCACCACGCAAAATATTGCGATACTATGCTGTATCTATTTTTTTATTTATTTTTTTCCCCACCCCTACTATCCATTTATCAGCCTCTTATCTGGGTCCAGGTCGCAGGGGGCAGCAGTCCAAGCAGAGATGCCCAGACTTCTTTCTCCCAAGCCACCTCCTCCAGCTCTTTCGATTATTTGTGATGGAAATGTATTTGTCGCTGTAAATGCTCATTAATATGTGAAGTAAACTGACAGAAATAAATAATCGGTTCCTGACTTTTCTAATATCAGGTTGGTTTTAAATAAGTGTTTTCTTCAGGAGTTTCAGTCTGCCTGCATTTTATCACCATGGTAAATAACGGCATTAACTTTAACAGTGTCACAGAAACAATGCCCTTCTGAGCAGACGTCCTGTTATAAGACATGTGACGTGTGGATCCTGTGACTCAGCCAGTAAGTTTTTACCAGCCACAACTAAAATGGTATGTCGCACTGGAAGAATGGGACTTGCACCTCTAAAATCTTTTTCCAGCTTAATGAGCTACTGTTGCACATAGTGACAAACCAGACCTTGTTACTGGACACCCTGAACTGTCACTATAATAACCTTTTATGTGATCAAAACCATGGTTGTATAACATGTTAATCCTGGCAATCCTAATACAAAGAAATGCAGGTTTATAACAACATGAATTGTAAGGATCCAGGTAGAGTATCAAGAACTGGATCCGTCAGTGCGGTTTTGTTTCTGCTCTCCACTCACAGGCTCGGATCTCCTTTGTGCGGGTGAACTACCTGTTCCTGACATGGCTGACTGTGCTGGTGGGAAGCTGGGTGTTCTATGTGCAATACTCCGCCTACACAGAGCTATGCAGAGGACACGAGTGCAAGAATGCCATTGTGAGTGATTGCAGTAGTTTAGAAGAGACTGTGGCTTGAAAATTGTAAGAACTTGCCTCAAGATATTATCAGAAGTCTTTGTGGTTATTAAAAAATGTTGCCTGTGTTTTCAATTTAAGACCCGGAAAACTGTTACAGTGTTCCTCTTTTCTTTTTAAGTGTGATAAATATAGGAGGGGGATCATCGATGGCTCTGCCTGCAGCAGTCTGTGTGACAAGGAAACACTCTACATGGGCAGGTGTCTGTCAACACTGCCAAACAACCAGGTAGGAGACCACTGTACATTCTGTTAAACTTAAAGGTACAGTGTGTAAAATCTCACCACTAGATGTCAGTAGATTGCAGATTGCAGTCGACTGAGTTCTGTTTTCTTACCCCTCCTAATTCAAGTGCATAATCTTAGCTACGGTGGCCACTGTAGGACAAACATTTTAGTCAGCCAAGAGAGATCAAAAACATTTAATTTAGACTGTAACGGCTGCAGCTGGCCAGCATGTTTCTTCTACGGTTTGTGTATAAAAACTGTTTTGTACACCCTATATTTTAAGATATTTTAATAATATCAACACTTAGCAATAAAGCAGAAAGCTCTCATAAATATGTGTCAATTAAATATTTTGCGGTATTTTACGTTTTTACCCCAAAGTCACCTCAAAAACGCTGGCCGCTGTTCATCTGTAGTGAGTGTAGGCTGTCAGTCCGCTGTTTACTTCAGCAAGCAGTTAATATGCCGGGTGTTCACTTCTATTTACACTGGAAGAGGCTGTGAAACTTTGTGAAAGAAGTCTGATATGAGTAGTTGAGTCAGTGGAGCTCACTTCTGACCAACAGTGATACTGAGGTGAGTTGTTGAGGATATCCTGAACTTTTCTGTCAGTAAGCGCTGCTGTTTTTGCTGCTGTTAGCTGGCATTAGTGAACTTTTCTTTAAAGTGGATCTAACATTGTTGGACTCAGACACTTGGCGAATAAACTCTTACATGATGTGAGAATGTAATCGAACTGTTTATCAGAGGGAAAGTGTGATTTTTAGGACGCTCGGTCCTAACTTTAGCTAGCAAAATGTTAGCTTATAACCAGCTGCTGACGTTGTTTAGCCGGCTTGCTGTTAGCTGTCTGGAGATGGGAGGTTTGCATGTCTAATCTGTCCTGAACAGTTCAGGAGATGAGGCTTGAGGTGAGGAGGAAGAAGATGAGGTTTTATCAAGATGCTGGTCGCATTGTCTCTTTCCTTTGCGTTTTTGCTTCTTTGGTGAAGGGGACCCCTTCTCAGATGATAAAACATAGGGATAATCCTTCATATCTTGAGTCTGAAGGTGCAGGTATGAATTAAATTTTACCTCCACGCCACACGAACGCCTACGAGTTCTCTTCTCCTCACATATGGCCGGTCTCTAGTCACATGCATACAACGCAATTAGGCAGAACGGCGATGTCCATCTCTGCCACTGTGTTCAAGATGGCGAGGCACCCATTCTTATGTGTTTTTTATGGATTGATTCTAAGTTTATTAGAATGCATCAATTTGTTGGAAGATGTAACTACACACTAATCAATACAACATTCATCATACAACATTTTTTTTTCTGTTAAATAACCTCAAAAAACTACTGACTGTACCTTTAAGTTAAATTGTTTTCTTCATAACTATGACATCTTTATATGACGATATGTAACGTTACATGATTGTTTGACCTTTCACCAGGGGCGGAGCCAAAAATCTGGCCACCCTACATGAACCAGTGGTAAAGCCCGTTAAAGGGCTACACAAATACTCATAGAACTGGGGTTACAGCTAATAACTATTTTTCTTGCAAGGTTTTTTTTTTTTCTTTTTTTGTGGAACATTTCTCTACAGCCATTTTTTCTGGTTAGAAACATTTAAACAATTTTCAGTTGTAACTATTTTTATATTTATAAGCTTTATCAAGTATTAAAGAATATCTTTTTCTGAGAGTTACATGAAAAGCTTATTCTATATGAGTCCTCATAAGCAAAGGATAAGGGTAAGTGATCGGTCAAATTAACTCTTTCTGCTTTCCATCAGGTATACACAGGAAGCTGGGGAGACCATGATGGGATCGTCCACTGTAAGCTGGGAGAGGTTGTGCACTACGAGCTGGGCGAGGAACCAGAGCCACGGCGGGAAACACCTGTGTTTGACAAGCCTACGAGAGGCACCTCAGTGGAGAAGTTTAAAGAGATGGTCTTTAATCACCTCAAGGTAAAAGAACATTGAGTCAAGTTAGAAAAGTTCAGATGGAACCAAATCTGTGATGGACTAAAGCCTGAAACAGCTTCTCTTATTCTCTATCCACCAGTCCAAGCTTGGAGAGCAGGCGAACCTTGCTAGCCTCGTCAGCCAAATCCTCTCTATCGCCGATGGCAACAGAGATGGACGGGTCTCACTGCCAGAAGCCCGCTCTACTTGGGCCCTCCTTCAAATGGATGAGGTATCAGATGCTAATAATAATATAATTAACAGTTAAGAACAGTTTTCTGAGACTTTGTGTTGAGGCAGTTTTGTACTCTGTTCTTTGAGGTGCTTCTGGGTCTGCTGCTTCAAGACAGAGGACACACTCCTCGTCTCATTGGCTACTGCGGGGATCTGTACATGACAGAGCGTGTTCCCTATGGGCCCCTGTATGGTTTGTCTCTTCCCTGGCCCCTTGTTTCATGGGTTCCTAGTGGTTTGCAGCGCTCCATGGACCAGTGGTTCACCCCCTCCTGGCCTCGCAAAGCTAAGATCTCCATGGGCCTGCTGGAGCTTGTGGAGGACATCTTTCATGGCACCTATGGGAGCTTTCTGATCTGTGACCTCGCTGCGGCGCACTTCGGTTACACTGACCGCCATGAGCTCCGTCTGACTAACACCCAAGCAGTGGTTCCCGAGGACGAGTTCAGGCGCACTATGCGAGCGCTGAAGTGTGAGACGGATGCTGACTGCGTTTATGGGGTGGACTGCCAGACGTCTTGCGATTTGTCAGAGAAACGATGCAAGGAGGAGCCAGTCAGGCCAAACTTGGCAAAGGCTTGTGGAACCCTGAAGGACTACCTCCTGCGTGGGGCGCCGTCTGGGATGAGAGAGGAGCTTGAGAGGCAGCTGTATGCCTGTATGGCTCTCAAAGGTAATGCTGGACAGATGAACATGGAGCACTCGCTTATCCTCAACAACCTGAAAGCTCTGCTGTGGAAACAGATCTCACACACCAAGGACTCGTGACGAGGAGAGGAAGTCCCTCTGAAGGAGTAACTGGGTATAAAATATGCTGTGATGTAAAAGTAGCAACTTGCTGAAGTCATTTTTATCTAACACAGGAATGGTCACACTGATGGATAAAGTTGGAGGCCGGAAAAACTTATTTTGACAAGATTAAATGACTGCATGTTACCGTCAGTCACGCTCTTAGAAACACATAATATTGCATTGTATTGTTCACCACAGTGGAATGTCATGAGGGCACTGCTGGAAAAACATACTAATAGTTTTTACTGTAAGTCTCAAAAGCTCAGAGACTGAATTGCTGTTTCTGCCACAAAAATCATGCTAATGAGTGCGGGCTACGGTGGTAAAATAATGATTGCAAAATTGATGACTTGGCTCTAGTTTTAACACTAATGCTACAATTTCTTTCATTTTTGTTAAAGTTGCTATTAAAAACCAGAATGTGAGGGAGTTCAGGATAAGGGTGGTCTTTTAACAAACCCAATGAAAGGACCAAAACCAACCTAAAAACAGAAGTACTAGTAAAGAGGTTATTTTGTGCATATTAATACTCATTGCTGCAAGATCAGTATTTTGAGAAGCATAACGAAAGTAAAACAAGCAAAACTAAACCACAGTTCTCATGTGCTTCATGATGAAGGAATGTGACGCATGTATGCGTTTACACGAGCCGGGGCACTGTGTAAACTGTCACAAAAGCAGGATGTAGCAATATGCAAATCGTTTAAAGCCTATGTTTAAATGATTTGCATACCAGTGTAAAAATTTAGATATTTTGTTGTTTAAATTTTAAAAATATATTCTCATTTTGAATTTTAAGTCAGTAACTTGTTTCCGCTGGAGATCTTTCACTGGTTAGGCAAATGTGCAAACCATTATACTATGGAGCTACTAATTTTAACATTACTGTAAGTGTTTGGAAACTGAGGATACCAACGCAGCTGCTGTAATTTTATATACCAATGTTTTAAATGGGTGACAGGTCTCAAACTCATGCAGGCTAATACTATGTAGCCAGCTGTTCAAATGCATGCAGAATGTGGTTTAGCATTGCCTTGCTAAAATAAGCAAGGCCTTTGTGAAAAAGACTCAAAACCCTGGATATATTGTTCAGCATTAATGGTGCCCTCACCCACATGCTATCATAAATGCTGATTTTTTTTTTTTTGAACAGTATACTGATAATGGGTGGTGCGGTTCTTCTACTCTTTACCTGGGATGACTCAGTGCCACCCGCAGGCCCAAAGATCACAGTTGTTCTGTAATTGGTTTTTATTCATGTATACAGAAATTTCTCCAGATTGTCTGGATCTTTTAATATTTGCAGTTTTACACTGAGAAATTATATTCTTAAATTGAAATATTTGCCACCCAGACAGCCGTTCTCAGATGAGAAGATTTTTGTACTCACAATAATGTTAACTGAGCAGTTGCAAAATTACCCTACTTGGCAGTGAGACGTTACACCAGTTTTTCTTTTTAACCATAAGACAACAAAACACTAATATATGATCTTTAATTACTGGGTTTAAATCATTTGCCAATCATTCTGAATTTAATTACATTCTTCCCAGGATCCTGACTTTTGTGGAAACAGGCCTGTATGTTGTGGAGAGTGATGTTGATGGCACAGCAAAATAATATATAAATGCATGTATAGTATAAAGTATTCTGGGTTTTGTCTGCACCGGCAGTTCAGTTGTTGATTTTGGTCTTTTCGGGAGAATATAGATCACCACCAAACACAATCTAAAGGTTTAGTGACACATTTAATTAAAGTCTTTAATTACTAATGGATTTTTTAAAAAGTCTAGCGTACTGTGACTCATCTGCATGGTGGACTGAGGCAGATTTCAATGTGGACGATGCAAAGGTATCCACAGAAGTCTCGCTGTCTATCGGTGTGCATCTCCAAACTGTTACCCTTGTGAAATCAATGCTGCATCACTGACACAAAGAAAAAATATTAATGTATTTAATTTGTGAATGTTACTGAATGTTGTATTTTCCACTGAAAAGAGCATTTGTGGTAATGTACTGCATTATTTTTAGATTTTCGTATCACAGTGCCATAGAGTTCATGCTGGACATTTTATGAATGTTTACAGTTTGTGGAGAATATAAATCTTGTGATCATGTGTCATGCTGTACAAAAGAATGTTTTCAATCACCCTTTCCACGCATTGCTGAAGTAAACTTACTACACCTGGACGTGTTGAGCCACTACAACGCAGATCAGACTGCTGCTGAGTTTGGAAAATGTATAAAATGTTTACTTAATGGGGGGGAAAAAAAAAAAAAACCACAGCATGATTTTGCACAATTAAACTGCATACCACTTCACTGTATCCTGTTCAGTGTTTCAGTCCTGCCAGTTAAAATACACACACGTGTGGATTACATATTATCACAGTAGATTGTTAGTTATGGGTCTAACTTGAAGAAAAGCGGCAACCCATAAAACTCATGACACAGGACAGAGAACTTGAGTTTGAAATAAATTTATTTGTCTGTGATGTGAGCTGTATTTTCTCTGAGAAGCCCCTAACCGTCCCCTGCTTCTTGCTCTTGCGCTCGTAAGAAGCTGGCCTTTTTCTGGGCGACGCGGTCCTTCCTCTGTGCCAGAGATAACTTGGCGCGATTCCACCTGCCCGGAAAGAGACAACAAAAACAGCAGCTCCATTAACATTCAGCACATGAGAGAAACTGCCCAGTAACTATTAGATACTCTGGCAGGGATTTGGCAATAAATAAGTGCAGTTATTTTCCACTGGTGTCAGGATTGTGACTGTCAACTCACCTCTTCTTCTTGACGTCTTTTTTAGGTTTCTTTTCATGTACGGGGTTTGCTCTGATGGCGGCGTGTGCTTTTTTATACATTTCTTCAACCTGAAAAAAACAGGAATAACAAGAATGACAAAGCTGGGGTTTTTTTTTTTAACAAGGAAGAAGAATAGGAAAAAAAAGCAGTCGAACAAACTAATCAAATATGGGCTACATGTAGAGTGAGCACAAGCCTCTGTGTGAACGTCAGTGTGACGTTTTTAAGTTTCCTGTCTGCATTTGAAACACAAATCCACATTTGGAAATTTGACATGCAAGCAATATTTAAATTATGTTTATGTAAATCACCAAATGATCAAACTATAGAGGAGATATTCATCTGAGCAACAAGCAGTGTTGATAAAATACATGATATGTGTCTGACTTTTTTTTTTTGGATTGGATTGTGCCACCTGGCGGGGTCCAGCCCGAAGAGGAAACATGGGACCACCCTCCTGTAGGCCCACCACCCGCAGGAGGCGCCGTAGGGGTCGGGTGCAGTGTGTGTCGGGCGGCGGCCAAGGGCGGAGACCCTGGCGGACCGATCCCCGGCTACCGAAGCTGGCGATTGGGACGTGGAACGTCACCTCTCTGGTGGGGAAGGAACCTGAGCTAGTGCTTGAGGTTGAGATGTACCGACTAGATATAGTCGGGCTCACCTCAACGCATAGCTTGGGCTCTGGAACCAGTCTCCTGGAGAGGGGCTGGACTCTGTTCCACTCTGGAGTGGCCCTCGGTGAGAGGCAGCGGGCTGGGGTGGGTATTCTGGTATCCCCTCGGCTTGCTGCCTGTACGTTGGAGTTTCGTCCAGTGGACGAGAGGGTTGGTTCCCTGCGCCTCCGGGTAGGGGAACAGGTCCTGACTTGCCTTCTTGGAGTCTCCGGGTGGGGTACTTGAAAGTGCTCCACCTGGAGACTCTGTTGTCCTACTGGGGGACTTCAACGCTCATGTGGGCAACGACAGAGAGACCTGGAGGGGCGTGATTGGGAGGAACAGCCTGCCTGATCTGAACCCGAGTGATGTTTTGTTATTGGACTTCTGTGCAAACCAGTTTGTCCATAACGAACATCATGTTCGAACATAAGGGTGTCCATAAGTGCACATGGCACCAGGACGCCCTAGGTCACAGATCGATGATCGATTTTATAATCGTATCATCAGACCTGCGGCCGTATGTTCTGGACACTCGGGTGAAGAGGGGGGCTGAGCTGTCAACTGATCACCACCTGAGGTTCTATTGGCTTCATCAGCTGGTGGCCTCCAGCTCACACTGGAACAGTTCACAGCCGAGTGTGAAACAACAGGAATGAGAATTAGCACCTCCAAGTCTGAGGCCATGGTCCTCAGCCGGAAAAGGGTGGAGTGCCCACTCCGGGGTCAGGGATGAGTCGCTGCCCCAAGTGGAGGAGTTTAAGTATCTCGGGGTCTTGTTCGCGAGTGAGGGGAGTGGGAGATTGGCAGACGGATCGGGGCTGCAGCTGCAATGATGCGGACGCTGTACCAGTCCATTGTGGTGAAGAGGGAGCTGAGTGTAAAAGCGAAGCTCTCGATTTACCGGTCGATCTATGTCCTTACCCTCACCTATGGTCATGAGCTTTGGGTAGTGACCGAAAGAATGAGATCGCGGATACAAGCGGTGGAAATGAGCTTTCTCCGAAGGGTGACTGGCCTCTCCCTTAGAGATAGGGTGAGGAGTTCAGCCATCC
>VUQS01018540.1:9812-25034 GCA_015108495.1 Heterochromis multidens
AAATTAAACTGGAAACTCTGAACACCCCATCCAAAGCCAAATAAAAGGGAGGCTGCTTACCCTGCAGGTCCTGCTAAGAAGATAGCAGTAAGACAAGTCAACAGGCCAAGAGAGACTACAGCCAGCTGGTTGTCCCTTCCATGCTGCCACACCAGCTTGGCATTTTCTATGGCCTTGTCCGGGAGCAGCTCCAGCAGACCCTTCCACACAGGCGTGGCTCCACTGCTGTTATCGTCGGGGGTAGACTCATTGTGGATTTTAGGCTTTGGAGGAACAACCCCACCACTTAATGTCTGTGAACCATCAAGTGAAGAAGGCTGGTCTGGCAATTCACAGAAGATTGTGGCAGCTAGGAAAACACATATCAGGAAGGCAAGGGCCCGCAACAGAATGACCCCCATGGGAGAAGTCAGTGACTGGGCACTCTGCAGGAGAGAAAGCATGCTCTCATTGTGACATTTTCAAAGCATATAGAAATTAATAAGACATAATGTCAACATAGTGTAAGAACTAAAATCTGAATGCCAATTAAGTGAAAAAAAAACTGCTCCTTTTAAGCTATAGTTCAGTGTTACACCAAGAAACAGATAACAAGATCTAGGCTGCATTAATGAGTCACTAGTGTGAATAAGAATGTCACAATTTTATGCACTCCACTAAAGCAACAATAGTGCTTAAATATCCTTCACTCAGATTGTCACAAAACCTGACATCAGAGGTGACTTCTAACAAGTGGCCGTGGTAATGCTGGGCTTTTTATTTCAGCTTTGAGCACATTCACATAACAGAAGAAGCTTTAGCATTTACAAACTAAAGAGGTAAAATACAAACTGATTACACTGAAAGGAGAAATTTTTAATATGCAAAAACAAGAAAGTGTTGCTACTGGGTGACTGCTCTTTAGTGAGGCAGCATAAAGTAAAAAGCAACAGTAAATCTTGATTTACACTCTTACATTTAATCTATGCAAAACTGTTGGGTTAACAGTGAGGTCTCAGCAGACCACGCTGGAGTTGGACCTGTAAACAGCTGATTAATCACTGATCCTGATCAGCAGAGCCATGAAAACAAGAAACCTGTTGATTGCGTCACTGACTATTCTGTTTGAGCAGGTCAAAGAGTATGTGGATGCATATTAAATGGTTACTGATAAAGCACTATGTCATAAGGTGTCATGACAAAGAGTAGTACATCCCTTACATTTCAAGAGTAACAAACTATGTTGAACATGAAAAAGCAATAACATGGTATTGTTAAAGTTAGAATTAAAGCAATTTCTTGCTCGTCTCAGTTACAAGGATCAGCTTATTTAGTAAATGGCTAAAAGTCAAACACCCTGCATGCCACAGCATTTGGTCATTAAGTGTCTTTTATGTGCATTTTTATTAAATAATTCCCAATATTTGCCTGACAGGGCAAGATCTGGGACTCTGGGTTGCACTGACCTTTACAAACCCCATGTCTGATTCCCGGGTGCGCCGCAGCTGATGGTTAAGAAGCACCGTACGAAGCTGGCGGTTTTGATATTTGATGTAGTACTCCACTGCTGTCTGGCACGGTCTGCATAACTTATAAGTCTGCTCCAGGTGATGTTTGTAGGCTTCAATTTCCTCATCGTAGTTCTCCTACAGCAGGAAGAAACCACATTCAATGTTCTTCTTCAGAACAGTATGTTGTACAATACTATGAAGAGATTAGGAGCAAAATACATACATCATCTCTTGGGATATATGAGGCCAACTGTTTGATCTTTGCCGACTGGTTGTTATTACACTTCCGGCAAAGCAGCATCTGACAGTTGACCCACTGCAGACTCTTTGGCGTCTCCGATGAAGGAAGGCTTCCAGATATGCCATGATTTAGATGCTCCATGTACTGAGCAGGAATGGGTTTGTTGTAATCCCCATTCTGAAAACACAGACAGGTCACCAAAAAATATATATTTAAAAAAAAAAAAAAATCACCTCAGTTAATAAACAAGTTAAAAAAAAAATGGTTGCACGAGTGTATAATACTTTCAAATCTTACCTCCTGGAAGCCATTGTACTGATCACAAGTGGGACAATCCCAGCAGTTCCTGTTCCCATAGGGCACCACTGTGTTCTGATTACAGAACCAGCAGTTAACGCTTGCATGGGTGGGCTTCTTTCTGCAAGTAAGAAATGTTTCATGACAAGGTAAACCCAGTGGGAAAATGGTTGGCCATGCTTTTCAACAGCAACAGCTGCCTGCTATATGCAAAACTCAAGTATTCAACCCAACCTGGGACATCTATATAAGCTCACTGTGATGTCGTCACGTGACATTATAAACGCTGGAAAGATCAAACAGGGTTAGCTACAGTTTGGGTCACAAAACTATGAAGCATCAAGTTAGTTAGCAGCGCAGCTGGTAAAGTTAGCGCTGGGGGCCAGCGTACATACAGACACAGATCTTACTCCCGAGAAGCAAGAGAAGCATGTTTGTTAGCAGCACTGAATGTCACAAGAATTAAGGTCATTATTCAATCAGCCGGTGCACATTTTTTTTTTTTTTTACACACGCTTCACTAACTTGTGCTAGCGTGAATCTAGCGTTAGCTACACAAACAACGCCGCCGTGCCAAACCGTGAAGAAGTTACCTAGTGGCAATTTTATATATCAGCGCTCCGCCGGCGATAAACGCCGTAGCTCCGACTCCACTGTACATTAATTCGGGATATTCCAGCAGAAGCTTGTTAAGCGTCTCCATTTTTACTGAGATTAAACGTAGTGTTTTAAGATCGCTAAACACGGCGCGAGAGCGCACGCGGCAAACGGTTGCTTTTGTTCACGCCCCTCTAACGGAAACGGAAAATGCGTACGCACTTGGACGCGTTCCCATGTGGTTCATTAAATCCTTGCTGTCCACTCTACCACTTAAGATGCGGAGTTTCCTTTGCGTAAAACAACAACTTTGGTTATTAGTTGTGACTTTTGGGCTGCACTGTTTATCAAAGTGGAAATGAAGCATGTTTTTGCTCGACGGTGAGCAACTCGGCAGTGCAGAGGATAAATACTGTGATAGTGTTGGAATGCGGGAGAGGGCATTAACCCTGGTTTAAAAGCCTCTTCTGTACTTAAAAAAAAAACTTTTAACTAATATTTTCTCAGTATTATCGGAAGAGGAGCAGCTGTTACACTTTAAATCTCGTTTAATGCTAAAACATTAATCTGTCTTTCAGTAGCATCAAGAAAAGGAAAGCGCTTCCAAACCTGCCTTAGAAACATCAGGTTTTTAAGGTTTCCTCAGTATCAAAGTAGCCTGATTCATTTTTGGCTGCCAGTACATCAAGTGGTACATATCAGAAGGAACTATTATAATATAATTTATTTATTTTGTTTAGCAAACAAGGCTGTTTATCCATAGCATCCATATTATTCTTTCTGCTTCATGTAAAAGTTTCCGTCGGTTTACACAAGTGAAAACCTTCAATACCCAGAAACACTTTAAATAAAGCACATTGGTCTGTTATCATTACAGCTAATATCCATTAAAAACCCTGCATAGTTACCAGGTATCCTCATAATACTCTGACTCAAAATGTAACTATTCTAGTATTTTCTAATAATAATAATAATAATAATAATAATAATAATAATAATAATAATGATAGAGGGTGAAGTGAGTCAATGAGCATTTCTGATGCAAAAATAACTTTTTTATTTGAACAAACTTGATGTATTTTACATCAACAAACATTCAGAATCGAATGAGAAAACTGGTCAGTGCTTCAGTGTCATCAACTTATAGCAGCTCACACGTTTGAATAATCCAGAGAAAAGAAATAAATAACGTTACAACATATGTACAGGCCTATCCAACAATTATATACCAATGTAAAAAAAAAAAAAAATAATAAAAAAAAAGAACACAAGTTTGCTTGTTTGTAAGACTATAACCCACAATAAAAAAAAGAAGGAAAGAAAAGCATAAAGCAAACCTTAGACCTAAATCAGCTGTCTTCCTGTAGTTCACACTTGATCGGTGCTGGTTTGCAGTAAAATGAGGTGGTACATGGTAGGCCTGCTGACTGGAATTCTTTGGTTTTTTTTAAAACTGTACAAAAAAGTTCACCAACCGCATTATTTAGCAACAGTTAATCACCATCATCGGAAACTACCAAACTAAACAAAGTACCAGACAAACCAGTGACAGCCGAACTGAAATGGTGAAAGAGACGAACTCAGACATGAACTTGCTGTCAAAGCTCAGAATAACTCAAAGTCCTACTGGTCTAATAAATAAGCGAGCGGTGGGTCCGCCGGCCTGCCGTAGGACGTGAACTGCTGGTAGCTGCAAGCCACGGAAACGGTGCCTCCATCCGGGCTCATCGGTTGGGTCACCCCACCGTAAGGATACCCGTTGTGGGGGACCAGCACGGGCGGGTGGCGGTGGTAAGCGCCATAGGGAGGATGGTGAAAGTGGGGAGGCGTGCAGTACGAGCTCATTGAGGTGCCCGGGGACACGCTGCGGCTGTGTCCCGTGATGACCGGGGCTGCTGGGTATCTCGTCGGCTGGGTCGAGCTGGGCTGGCACACGCTCCAGGAGCTGCTCGCGCAAGGCTGCAGGTAGAGCGACTCGGGATACTCCACGGGGTTCCCGCTCAGGTAAGGCACACTCGGGGGTCTGTAGGGTCTCCTCACCCTCCTCCGCCGTCGGTAGTTTCCCTTCTCAAACATGTCCTCAAATGCGGGGTCCAGCATCCAGTAGTTGCCCTTCCTGTCCCCTCCGCTGTCCCTGGGCACCTTGACGAAACACTCATTGAGCGATAAATTGTGTCTTATACTGTTTTGCCAGCCTTTCTTGTTCTTCTCATAGTAGGGGAACTTGGACACTATATACTGATAGATCCCGCTCAGAGTCTGTCTCTTGTACTCGCTGTCCTTGATGGCCATGGCGATGAGAGCCACGTATGAATACGGCGGCTTCTCCAGTTGTCCGGTGTCCTCCGCACCTTTAGGCTCACAAGGGGACGAGTTTGAGCTGATGTCCAGGAGCTGCGCTCCTTGGCCGCCGGGGGACTTCTCCTCTGCATCCATGGCTCAGGTATGCTATCGGTTTGTGGGTCCGGCTGGGACTGCTATCTGCCCGGTAAGCAAGGCAGCGCTATGATTGTGTCTGCAGGTGCACACACACACTCCTCCCACAGGTACCGCGCGGCTGTTATTGCCTGCTTTGATCTCACAGGGTTTCTCACACTGTTTATGCCACTGTATGTGAAACCGTGTAGGCTGTTTAGGTTGAAGCAGGGGTCAAGAGACTGTGTTTTAACTGCAGTCAGAAATATCCCCACTTTGAAGCAGGGCGATCAAAGACTTATTTAGGTGCACTGCGTTCATGTGAGTGACAAGTAATGTTCTAACACACAGCAACCATAACATCTTATCTATATCTGATCTGCTACTACCTTAAGAAAGGCAACTGACAGGATAATACATGTAATATTAAACTGTAGAGTTGATCTTTCCTAAACTGACAATCCCAGGCAGCTGTTTGTTTATTACAAAATGCAAAAATGATGCTCTTCATTTAATTTTGCTATTTTATTTTAAGATGTGGAAGACTTTAAAGCATACTATGAAATAAGCCCTCACAGCAACACAGATGTACACACACATTTGCATTGATCTGTAATCTGTTACAGGCAGCTGCCTTTTTACAGCTTTACACATTGTTTCAGCTCTGAGGCATGTGATGGTTGGGGTTTTCCAGCTCTTAATATGCTACAGGCACAGAAGTACAAGCAGTGCAGGTATCAGAGCCCAGCATACCACCCACATACAGTGAGCCATGAACAGCAGGCCTGTCTGTCCGCTGAGGACAGTAGATAATGATCACCTGCTCTCACCAGACAGTCTGTCTCCCCTAAACTGATAGGGAAACACTGATCTCAATAGGTGAGCAACCAGTGGAAAGAAAACAAGTATGTGTTTGCAGAGGATTTGAGGGCATTTTGAGTTGGCTATTGTTGTTGCTGTAAATCTATTAATATTTAATAAATAATGCATTCACCATTATAATTTTTGGATAAAGTTAAGAACAACACTCCTCATATGATATTATTGATGATATTATTCACACTGTCAGAAATTTACTTTTAACTCTATGAACTCACGCTGCATATAAACACAACACATCTGAAGTTTTCTCTTCATTGAGCAACTCTGCCTCCCTCAAAAACAGCATACATTTTTGTTCTCAGTTTATTTCTCATTTGCATGTGCAACCTAAGGATACTTTATTCTTGGCCATCGAGGCTCACATAGTCTGTGTTTTACTAAGTGATGAAAGTCAGGCCACTGTGCATTGATATGACATAAAACACCACTGGATAGGTTGCGTGTATGTGATCAAATATGAATGCAAACAGATTATTCTTAATGGTGTTCAGTATACAAGTTTACTGTACGGTGCTGTGTAAAAGGCTTGAGCCACATATGTTGCTAGGAAAATGGGAAATATATCATGTGCAAACATACATGGAAATACAGGATATAAGGAAAAAACAGAGTTTGTACAATTCTAACATACTTTATAGACAAGATGATCCCACACTGCTTCAACAATGATGAAGCCTGAGCTCTGGGGAGGCCAATCCATGACTGATAGTGTTCTACTGTGTTTTCTTCTATCCAGGTATGCTTTTGCTGCATTGGCAGTGTGTTTGGGATCATTGTCATGCTGAAAAATTAAGTCGTTGCCAATCCAGATGGTATTACATGGTGGATCAAAATCTGATGGTACTTTTCTGTGTTCATAATTCCCTCAATTTTGACAAGATCCCCAACACCTCTGGTTAAAATGCAGCCCCAAACTATGACAGATCCTTCACCCTGTTTTACAGATGGCTGTAGACACTCACTGTTGTACCTCTCTCTTGACCTCATCCGTACATATTGACAACGATTTGAACCAAAAATTTTAGTTTTTGATTCATCACTCCATCAGACCTGTTGTCACTGATTTTCAGTCCAGTCCTTGTATAATTTGCATACCTCAGCCTTTTCTCCCTGTTTCCCTTCCTTAAGAATGGCTTCTGGACAGCCATCCTTCCACTGAGACCATTTCTGATGAGGCTTCAGTCAACAGTAGATGGATCAACTGAAGAGCCAACTGAAGTGCATCTCTCAGGTCTTGTGTCAGATCTTTGCTGGATTTTTTTCTTAGTTCTTAAAGACATGACTTTCAGATACTGTTCATCTGCTGTAGATGTTTTTTTTTTAGGCCTGCCACCTCTTCTTTTGTCCTCCACTTGTCTGGTTTCCTCATATTTTAATGACATACTGCACGCCATGCCAACATGTGCCAAGTTCTCAGCTAATAGCTCTTTGGGAATCACCTTGCTGATGCAAAAATACTATTTTATACCTGCCAAACTGTGTTATCCTTGGCATTTTTTGTAGATTCAGCCAAATTAATGGGAACAAATGATGTGTTTTTGTGACAGGCTGCCAGTAACAAAGTGCCTAAAGATACAATTTTTAATTTTTTTTTTTTGCTAAGTTGTCTGTTATGTATAGCTACAACACTAGTTCATCCCTTGAGTTAAGTGCCTTTTGTATGCTTGAATGGTTCATAGGTCAGTGTTAAGTGGTTCAGCAAACAAACAAACAAACAAACCAAAAAAAATCCTCTGAAAATGGTGAAGTAACAGGAGTGGGCTGAAAATCAGTGAAAAAGCAGACAATTAATGTCCAAAGAAAAACTTTGAAAGAGCTTCAGAAAGCTTGGAGAACTACTGCTCAAGACCACTTTAAAAGACTCTGTTTCCTTGGAAGCAAAATATAAAGGAATGAGGGGTGGATCAAGATTTTTACAAAGTACTTTATATTAAACATCAAGATTTACAGAAATAATCCTGAAAGGACATTATTTCTCAACTACACTACTTATTTTCTCCCTAAACAAGAAACTAACTAGAATTAGCACCTAAACATTAATCCTACAAGTTGCAGTTTCTGTTCATGGTTGTGCAGACTAAGGTAACAGGTGTCAACCAACTCAGTATCCAGCCTAATATGTACTGATGCTGTCAAAATGATGTCCACATACACACTGTCTATGTCAGCTGAACATGTAACGAAACATTTGTCCATGTCTTTTCAGTTGTGAACTATATTTGAGTTGATTGTTCACCTGATAACACATCGCTCTCTGTCACTGAAACTACATTACGTGCTTCTAAATGTGAAATATGGTCAAAATCCTCCCTATTGTTTCTGTGTTGTGGTCATGAATAATACCTAGAAAAGTGTTTTTGGAGATAAAAATACTACTACTAATAATAATAATCATCATCATCATCATCATCATAATGTATGAATTCTTGAACTTGACGTTTGACCACTAATTTCTAATTTGCCATCCTAACACATGGACTTCTAGCAATTCTGGAAAAATCAGCTTGGGATATTTTCCACAGTTATCCGTTCTTCGCAGCCTTTCTCACATCAGGAAATAATGTGTTTCAGATGCATTGTCACTATTGGAAATGCTCCTTGTGGTTTAGGCATGGAGGTGCATTGATAGAGGGTGAAGGAGATAACACGCATGACTCGCTAGCAGTGAATAAACCAGAATATTAGCTGCACAGTTTGCACATAGGCATAATCTGACATCACATAGACTTGCATTCTTACATACACCTTCTTCAGAGATGTCTAGAAAAATTCAGGGCTCTGTGAAAATGGCTCAAACATACATTTTTGCCAAATTGAAGAAATTCCCTAAAGGCAGTTCCGAGATGTGAAAATGGGATAAATGGATGGACAATCCAAAAACATAATGATTCTGGCCAGGGCAGAGATGTAAAAATGACAAAAGGAAATTAGATTGCCTACTGTGCATTTTCTCAGAGAGGAAGATAGATTTACTTCCTGATGTTACATGAGCAAAGTCAGGCGCCAGGCTAAACACAATCTGTGTACCTGAAACTATCTGAGACTAAAGAAGAATGCAGCAAAACTGCCAAAAACAAAGATCATGAACACTACTCTCAGTTCTGACCCAGAACAATAACAAAGGCAAAAATGGTTCAAGGCTGCATCCAGGAACTGCCACCATGTTTCCAGGTGTTACACAGCCTTCAGATTTAAAGTAATATACTTAAGCTGACTTTAAAACGAGATTGTTGCAGTCTGTTCCAACCACACTTATTAATTTAAAGCAACGCGTGTTGGTCTTAAGGTACATCACAATGGTTTATGAGCCCTGTGCAGAGTCCTTTCACTCTTTTCCCAAATCAGTTAAGCCCTCAAAGCCCTCTTGAAGATACAAAGACATATTAGGAGAGTTTTGTCCTTGGCGATACATGGTTGTCTTTCAGATGGAGAGATTTCTAACAAACATGTTTCACCTTTGTTATTGTCTGTAACACAAATGTTACAGTTAAATATAACTTTACATACACAACCATTTCTCATGAATATACATGTGGGTGAAGATACATTTGTTGCATAACATCATGCTGTAAGCTGATTCAGCAACCTTTAATGTGATGACTTACTAATAAACAATGAATATATACAGCGGTTAACAAACTAGTAATATATGTAATCAAGTATTGGTAGAAAGATGATAAGAAACTTCTAGAGATGGAAAGTAACTAAGTAAATTTACTTAAGTGCAAATGAAGTAAACTAACTTTACTTACATTTTTTTTTCTTTACCAAGTTCCCTGACCCTGAGTTTGCATGTTCTCTCCAGGTACTCCAGCTTCCTTCCACAGTTAGTGGGGATTAGATTCTAAATTGAGTGTAGATGTGAATGTGTGTGAATGGCTGTCTGTATCTATGTCTTAGTGACACATCTTGCCCTATGTGTTCGGCTCGAGCCCCCCACTCAACCCTGAATTGGATAGGATAAAGTGATGATTAGCTATATCCAACAGGTAAATTTAATTGTGACATCATAGATTTAGAAACATAAGGACAGACTGTGATCATATTTCACATTTGGCTGGATGCTAATGAAACTTCGGTATAATTCTGGAAAGGCCTTCCCAAAGCCCTGAACTCAACCCTGTTGAAAATTTGTGGACTATGCTTAAAAACCGGATCTGTGCCAACAAACCAACTAATTTAAAAGAACTCTAACAATTCTACCAAAAAATCTACTACTAAAGTCATTTAAACCTGTGTTTAAATGGCTCTTTAAATGACAATCTGAAAAAAAGTGTTGTGGCTGTTTCAAGATGCAAAATAAGGAGGCACTTGAAGAAAAATGGGCTGCATGGTCGAGTCTCTAGAAGAAAACCATTACTACACCAATGCCGCAAAGCAGCCCGTTTACAATATGCCAAACAAGCCTCAAAACTCCTGGAACAAAGTTATGTGGAGTGATGAGACCAAAATTGAACTTTTTGGCCACAACCATAAACACTACATTCGAGAGGAGTCAACAAGGCCTGTGATGAAAAGTACACCATCCCTACTGTGAAACACGGAGGTGGATCGCTGATGTTTTGGGGATGTGTGAGCTACACAGGCACAGGGAACTTGGTCAAAATTGATGGCAAGATGAATGCAGCAGGTTATCAGAAAATACTGGAGGAAAATTTGCACTCATCAGCCCGGAAGCTGCACATGGGACACACTTGGACATTCCAACATGACAATGATCCAAAACACAAGGCCAAGTCGACCTTTCATTGGCTACAGCAGAACAAAGTGAAGGTTCTGGAGAGGCCATCTCAGTCTCCTGACCTCAATATAATTGAGCCACTTTGGGGAGATCTCAAACATGCAGTTCATGCAAGACAGCCCAAGAATTTAGAGGCACTGGAGGCATTTTGCCATTTTATTTAGGATTAGAAAAAAATCCTAAATAAATTCAAACTTGTACACCCAGTTCTTGTTTTTTAAAGTCATTAAGGATGTATGCTGAACAATCATTCCACCCTGGAAGAAGAGCATTTCAAAGAAATCATTAAAAGCCCAGAATTACTATGACATTCATGCCCATGATGAGTGTATGTAAACTTCTGACCACAACTGTATACATGAATCTGGACCAACATGGATGTAAACTGTAATTTGATTGATTAGAGGGGACATATAACTGCAGAAAGAAGTGTTTCACCTTTTTCTGTCTTATACATTTGTCTGGAAGCTCACTGGAAACATACAGTATAAGTTCAGTTAAAGTGTTGTAATATATAAAAGTGCTTACTTTAACAATCTGAGAGAGGCTATTCTTTTTAATTTGTGCTTGTAAGTTGTATTCTGGAGATCAGTAATAGAACAATAAGGAAAATCAAGTCAAAATAAAGTGGTAAGTAAAGTGGTTGGAGCACTTTTACATCGAAGTATTGCTCAGTAGAATGCTTCTGCCTACACTGGTTTTTGGCAAGCTACCAGCAGCCAGGACAAGTACTAGAAAGAAAAACAGAGACTTTTCACCTCGCTACAATCAGGAGCTTCCCTGCAGTCATACCACGAATACCTTTGATGCACAGATAGTGACTACAGAGCTGCACTAGTCCAGAACACCAAACCCTATTAACAGATCAGGTGGCTCAACACCTTTACTCCTCTTCTTCCTGCATGCTGACATGGTATAAAGATTGAAGCACATACACACCTGTATGCGCTAAGAGGCTACAAAAGGTCTGAACCTGTTGAGGTTTGGGTAACAGGATACTCTGAAGTTTGTAAGTGAGATGAGTGATGTCCAGCTGCACACATTTTCTCGGCACCGAGCTTTGCTTGGTTTTTACTCCTCTTGCCTTTCAGAACTGCCGCTATACTTCCCATGCTGCCATCGCTACTCATAAACTTTTACATACTTTAACCATCCCTTCAGAGAATTAACTTGCTTTGGGCTATGACAAACCTGCACAGCAGACCCCTTTACACAGCAGATATTTTTGGCTTGTCATAGTAGGAAAACAGACGTTACTCACATTAACGATTGCTCTGGATGTCAGTCCTGACAGAGTGGCAGTGAGCCAGGTGAGGTCTAGGGCATGAAACTGATTTTTTAATTTACACGTGTGCTTTTTCTTTTTCTTTTTGTGATTTCATTACAAAGATATTTTATTTTATTTTGAGAAAAACAAATAGCATCAATCTTCATTAACAATTGACATATGAAACATAGATAGAGATTTGTTACCAATTCATAACCATAACACGGCACAAGGGGCTGACCACTGATCTATGTGGGGAAAATAATAGGCGATATGTGTATGTATATATGAGTGTAGCGGGAAGAGCAGTTTGGTAGTGACTTGTCACTGGGGCACCTGCAAAGCTGCATCAGTGATGAAAGAAAATAACTGCATGTGTTGAGGCTTCTGTCTAAACACAAGCACATGTGGTAAACCACAGCCTGCTCCTTTGCCTACAGTAGTCATTTCAGGCACCACTCCCAGACCTTCCTAATCCGTGGATCACAAGATGCCTGACTTCGTTCTGTTTGTGACAGACCAAACAATGCTGGCTCTCAAATGCACCAAAAAAATCAGCATAGTATTAAAAACGAGTCAAACTCAGCAGTCCTAAATCAAATGCCAAGTCACAAATGTAATACCACTTCAAACACTGACTATCCTCAACATGATTCTGTGTTTACATAATGGCTGTACAGAATTTGTGGTATGACAGGTGATAATTACCATCATGTCTTTCGCTCATCTGCCACTGCTTTCTGGCTACATTTTCACGTTAGGAGTGGCATGCTCTCAGACGAGTTACTCCACTTCCCTGTTCAGTTCACGCTCCCACTGACCTGTACCACCTCCCAGAGTACATTGCTCTGCGGGGTTCTACATGACTGCATGACAACCAGCTCTGTGCCAGTCTGGTCCTGCAGCTCACATCTCCAGTAAACCACTCCCATTTCCAACCAAGGCTATTGAGTTATAAATGAATGTCAGTGTATGTCTTGCCTGTTGTCAGATCTGTGTCCTTTGTTATTAAACATGTATTTAATCGCATGATTTACTCTAAGTATACTGGCAAATTTCTGTAAGATTTTCTTGGTCGTTTGTGATAGACTGATGCTTAGAGTTTCTTGGCTTCAGGTCTACAGCAAAATTAACCTCGTTGAACTCTCCTGCCAGTTGTTATAATAAGATCTCTGCCAAGATAAAGTCAACATGAATACCTCAGTGACAGATTGAAAGTGGAAACTTCTTTGTTGCTGGGATGATCTTCATCCACACGAAGGCTAAAAGCCTCAGTGTAGCAATAAACAGTCTTACACTCATATAGCGAGTGTTCATCTTCAATTAACTTTTCAAATGTTGAATTTCAAACTGAGATCTTGTCATTGGTCTACAGAAACTTTTTAGTATCTGACCTAAAAAGTACTGGACTGAATTAAACTGACAAGTGTCCTGTTTGACTTGTTTTCTTTCTTGTTTTCTAGATTAGCCTGCTGCCACATGTGCGTTCTTGGTTTGAAGCTGTTTTTGCTACAGTACACTCAGCTTTTTTGTGTTTTTTTTTCCACTTTCCACAGAACAGCTAGAACTACATAAGACGATCCAAAAAACAGTGAAGTTCATGACATCTCACTGACAAATTATTTCTGCCTAACTCAGAGCTCTTCCTGGTTGGCATGAGATGAGTGACTGAAGTTAGATCTCACTTATGTGATAAGAACACTGCCAAATTCTAACCTTGGTTGAATGATCACTGAGCATGTTCCCACATGAAAATATTTTGTCATTTCTTACTTTGCTTGAGTCCTCTCAGCTCCCTTGTGCATTACCTTGGTCGTACTTCGTTTTTTGTTTTTTTGTTTGGTTCAATCTCACTGCAGAAATAGCATGAGTATTCAAAGAAAAATGAGAACACCCTGAAATGTTAGTTTCCAAAGTGCAATATTGTATAATACTGTAAGTCTACTCAGAAGGTCCAAACGTCCATGGAAACAAAAGCAGGTTATAAATACACAGACAACAATAACAAAAAAAGAGATATCGCCACCTGCTGTACAAACAGGAGATCAAGTTAAGATAATTACATTCCTAAACAATTGACACACATCCTAAAAACAGGACTGCAGCACGTACAGGAAATGTAATACATATAACCGTTTCAATTTTTTTAATATAGATTTTAAACACATTTTTCAAAAAGAAAGAAATAACACTATTTCTTTGTATATTCCAGCATGGTTGGATCTACACATAATCCACATTTTTTGCTTTTAAAACCTGGTATTGGCATGTGCTTACAGGCATTGCCCATTTTTTTTACTCTCCTTTGCCATCGTGTGGACGGCTTACTGTAAGTAAGTTGAGGTACAACCTGAATTCCGGAATTCCTGAATTCTGTTTTTACTTCCCTTTTCTTCCCTACAAGTATAGGCAAAAAGCAAAATAACCTGAAATATATTAAAAAAAAAAAAAATCTACAACCTGAAAGTTTGGACGTTCTTTAAATTTGAACAACATGAAAACCAAAGGACTTCCAAATCACATGAGCCAATATTTTATTCACAACAGAACATAGATAACATGAAAAATGTTGAAACTGAGAAATTTTACAATTTTATGTACAATATGAGCTCATTTCAAATTTGATGCTTACTACAGTTCTCAAAATAGTTGGGACAGGGGCATGTTTACCATGGTGTAGCATTTCCTCTTCTTTTCAAAACAGTCTGAAGACGTCTGGGCATCGAGGTTATGAGTTTCTGGAGTTTTGGTGTTGGAATTTGGTCCCATTCTTGCCTGATATAGGTTTCCAGCTGCTGAAGAGTTCGTGGTCGTGTTTGATGTATTTTCCATATAATGTAACAAGAATGTCAAATTTGGACTCGTCTGACCATAGAACACTTTCCCACTTTGAAACAGTCCATGTCAAATGAGTCTTGGTCCACAGGACACGACGGCACTTCTGGGCCATGTTCAAATATGGCTTCCTTTTTGCATGATAGAGCTTTAGTTGGCATCTGCAGATGGCACGGCGGATTGTGTTAACCGACAGTGGTTTCTGGAAGTATTCCTGGGCCCATTTAGTAATGTCATTGACACAATCATGCCGATGAGTGATGCAGTGTCGTCTGAGGGCCCAAAGACCACGGGCATCCAATAAAGGTCTTCGGCCTTGTCCCTTACGCACAGAGATATCTCCAGTTTCTCTGAATCTTTTGATGATGTTATGCACTGTAGATGATGAGAGTTGCAAAGCCTTTGTAATTTGACATTGAGGAACATTGTTTTTGTAGTATTCCACAATCATTTTACG
>VUQS01018542.1:3280-14449 GCA_015108495.1 Heterochromis multidens
TTACTGACTACCTTTTGCGTTTTCTCCCCGACGCTTAAAATTATCTTCAGGAAAATCGAGACTGCTGCACTTTCACCCTCAACTTCTGAGCTACACTGAAGTCTCAAGGTAAGGCGAATCCTGGGCGAACTTAGTATGTGGCAACAGGTGCTGTTACCTGGTTCATCAATAAAACTCGCAGTTTTATGCTTTCATACAGGTAACTGATATTGCCGAAGTTGACTGTGGCGAACTTTTATAGGCTGCGTTCCTTTCTTTCTTTCTTTCTTTCTTTCTTTCTTTTTATAACTCAGCCGGCAGCCCCCATCCCCCTCGAGGTGCAGGTGTAACCAGGTTGCTGCGTTGTGGTCCCTTGCGAAATATCCATACCGAAAATGTCTACTTGGACGATTATGGAATCATTGTTTCTTATTTTTCATAAACTCAAAAGCTGATGTATTTTGCAGTCTTGAGTATATATGTTTAGGGGGCAATATTTCTCAACATTTCTCCTTATAAAAATTTAATTTTTGGTCTTCTGGACTTGAAGGATCTGTTTTTTGTTTGTTTTGTTTTTTTTTTTAATTTTTTTTTTTACCCATGACGCAAGATATGCTGGATATATCGAGCTATAGAATATGTACAGAGCTGTAGAAAAAAGCAAACACGGCCACGTCTATATTGGTGTGGCTTTTTGAGTCAACCTGTTTATCACATATGATATGAAACCTGTTGGCAACACTTTAATGTTCCTTTACAGCTGTTGAGAGTTTACAGATTAATATCACGTGTCCAGTGGATTGTCCCATATGACCTTAAGCTAAAGTATTTCAAAACCAAGCGTGAAGACGGTGTTTCTCTGTTTTTTGTTTGTTTTTCCCTCATGGGAGTGTCAAACATCAGAGCACCTGTTGAGCCAATCACGTTCAACCAACCCAAAGAGATCACCTGAATTTTTTTTTTTAACTCCTTACCTCGGAATCTCTGCTAGGCCAGAGGTAGTTATGTCACTCTTTCATGTCGTGTGACAGTCACTGCTAAACAGATCACCATCAGTCTAATTTGAATTTTGATTGGGATGAATTTTATCCTCAGAATTTCTTTGCTGTTTTGATTTAACATTCAGACTGTTGGTATGTGTCATGACGTGTGCCTTTGCTCACATCTAACCCTTATTATAAGGGATAAAAGGATAACCCTCCTAGACTGTGACAGCCTGCCATGCTTACCAAACTGTGTACTCGCATATTAAGAGTGTCAATCCTATTGTTTTCCTATCTTGATCATATTTTTAAACACATGGTGATGGTTTTAATTGCTTTGTTTTTTATGGCTTCTCTGGTTGACTCCTCCATTTGCAGCTATTGCTCATGTTCTGCTTTATTAGTTCTAGTTCACATCTCATTAATGAGATACCACTGCTGGAAACGCATCTGCTTTGTCCCAGTCTCCTTTTTCATTTCTTTATTTGCTGACACAATGTCTTATTCTTGAAGAAGACAGAGCCTGTCTGACCACGTTCATTGGTGCTTCCCTATTTGTAGTTCACATTACATAAATGAGATGCCGTGACTGTAAACTCATCTGCTTTGTCCCAGTCTCCTTCTTCATTTATTTGCTGACACGACTTTTAACTCTAAAAGACAGAGCCTGTCTAACCTGTTCTTGTGAAGCAGCGCCATAAATGTGATGCAAGGGAGGAAGCAGTAAAAGAGTAGTCTCATGTAGAGAAATAAGGCAAAGGTGAGAAAAAATACCTTATAGGAGACATAGAGGTTAAATGGAATATAGAATTTCTTTCTGGTTTGTGGACTGACAGCGTTCTTATGATTTAGTTAATACCTCATTTGAAAGACCTATTTTGCTATGATAATTCCTTTGACTGTAGAGAACAAATTTTCTCTGAGGATACCTACCAGTAGCCAGTATGCTTATTACCCTTTCTATCCAATCTTGATGAACCTTTAAGAGATAAGGGTGTGCAGAAAAACCATGTTGCTATTAAAAATAGCCTTTCACATGTCTTGGCATGGGAAAGCCAAGCCCCCCACCCCACTTTCTTGCTTGTTTTCACCAAAATTCAAGATCTAAAGGCTCTTGACCTTAACTTATCTGTGAAGTCCTCTTGCATCACCTTACATTTTAGAGTTAACGGTGCAAAGTACAATTTTTTGCAGATATTACAGAATTGCAATTAACCTTTTATATACTTGACCTGTTATAACTTTTCGCACATACATGCACTGACATTTTTTTGTTAATGACACTGATATGCAGCCATTAGGCCCAGATATGAGTTGCTATGTTAGATTTGATTATGAAGGTTTAACCTCAGACATGATTAAAAAGAAAAGTGATTTCATCACACTTTACACCTTTCGGCAGGTTATGAATCTGTCTTCAGCCTGTAGTCACCAGCAAGTCAAGCAATAGGACTTCAAAGCTACCATCATCTGGGTGTCTTAGCCCATTTAATCTTTTAGAGAGTTTTTCTTTGATTTTTTTTTTAATTCAAGAGTTATTACCCCAGGCAACCCAGTCTTGCCCTTCAAGGCCCTTAGTTTTGTTCTTTTTTGCAGCAAATAAACCCAAGACCAGTTGATCTTGCTCCACTTGAGAGATATGGGGTAAAATAAATAGCTAAAGGCTGACTTGTGTTTGACTTAATATCAGCTCTTGGACGTCACATCTCCGCTCTCACCAGGGTGAATTGAACTAATGAACTCCTACTGTGCAAACGGCAAGGGGGCTCCTCCTGCTGTGCTACATCCCCAAAATGTTAGTCTGGATTAGAGAGTGTTAATCACTGTATAATTACCATTTTGTCACACTGATTGGATTAACGTGCTTGCTGCCAAAACTGTACTTGGTTTGATTTTTAGTAACTCACACGAGAATATATATACAGAAAAATAATACATAACAGAGAAGTGGGATAGAAAAATAATTTTAAGGTAATCACATAATTTGGATTGTGTTTGTTAAAGCAAAACTTGATTTTTTTTTTTTCCTCTTAAAAACTACTAAATAGTTTCTTTCTCTGTTACTTTTGTGTTATTTTGCTCTTATTAAAAATGAACTAAAATAATTGAGCAGAGGAGTTATGCACACTTCTCAGAGTTTTTTTTTTTTTTTTGCATATATTTTTGAGTGCACTGCACTTTAAAATGTAGCACTGACACCATATTATGCAGTTGTCAAAGTTTGAGCTTTGGATGTAAGGCAGGCCCAAAAATGTACACAGTTGTACATTACTGCAGAAATTTAAAATACACTTACTAATTTTGTCATTTTTAAATAATCATATTCATGAATCATGCACTGATGGTAAACAATAGTGGAAACATAGTAGGTGCAGAGCATTTTCTTACATACACTGCTTAACAAATTTATTAGACCATCTATGATAAAAAGAAGAAAACACAAATATTTTTGCAATCTGTCAAAAACTTGTTTAAAACTAAAAATTGTTATTATTTATTAGTTATTAGTTGTTATTTATTAGGCAAATAACAAACTTAATTCACATTTTTATACGCAAATTTGAACCGGCACACTGAACTTCTCTGAGAAGTCAGAAATTAATCAAACATAACATTCAACCACTGAAACAATTTTTTCAGTTCAGGAATGGAAGTAATTAACTATAATTTGGCATCTTAATCAAAAAATTATAATGTGGTTTATTATTTTTTCTACTTTTTGTAAAACTGTAAATTTGAAAATTCATGGATAACAACAGTAATTATATTTTAGCATTTAAAAATATCATTTTGATTAAAGAGCTTGTGCATAAAAAATGATTGTGGTAATTACCAATACTGTTAATTTAGGGCAGCTGTGGCATAAACCTTACATTGGGTGGTGGCCTCATAAATTTGTTAAGCACTGTACAAAGTTTATCTCTTCATCTTAATAGTTTTATTCATAGTGTAAATCTGAAGCAATTCAATGCATGGTCAGACTGAGACATTAATTGTAGATTTTACTCAGCCACAACTGCCTACATCACATTTGTCTAATTATATTTGTATATTTTAACAGTATTTTACAGTATTTTAGCTGGTAAGATAAATCATACAATATCAACAGTATCAACTTTACATTGATTTATCTCCCTGCACTCTCCTGCTGACTATTATCTTACAAACTACAACAGCTTTCTTCACAAACTTTCATTAATTTTGAAATAAGTTCCTAGATTGCTCTAATCTTCACCATCTCATTTTGTCTCCACCCATATCATCCCATAATATTATATCCTTCAGTTCTCTGAATCCAGATCATTTCCTCAGTTGTCCCTTCACACAGGGTAACCAGACTCCATTGTTGGTAACCTAAGTCATGACGCATCTCGGTCCTCAGTAGTCATTGGCTGGTTTCTATAGTTACCTTCAACAGTCTGGGCTGAGAAGTGTCTGTAACGACATGCTGAGGATATTTTAATACAAAATGGTGGCAACCTTTAGTCCTCTTCAAACCTGGCCTTGCAGAGAGAAACTCCATATTGTGGTTAAAAAAGTGGCTTCATATACTGATTCAATGCTGTTAGGTGAGCAGAAACAACAAGCGCAATGGTAGTACAATCAGGAGGTATTACTTGTACAATGACAAAACATAATGCAAGAGATATATTGTGGGGCTGACAGGAGAGCATAAATTGCCCACCTCTGAAAGGCTCCCAGACTGATGTGTAAATTTCTACATTCATCTACAGGCATTCAACTAGCACTGTTTATGTATTATAACTTATACATTTCCCTTGAATTTCAGCACATTCCTAAAAGTGTAACACCGTATGGAAGGAGAGTATGGGTTAGTCATTGAACATTAGAATAACCTGTGTAATCGATGACTCTCCATAAAGAGGCGTCCACTGTTGATTATTAATCCGAGAGAGAGAGAGAGAGAGAATGAGTGTAGGCGTATAGGGCACAGGCTATGAAATGGTGGCTTGATAATAGTTCTTTGTGTTTGTATTTGTGAATAGGGCGGCCGGAGGTTCAGAATGACGTTGGTGCTACCCACACCATGTCAGCAAAGGTTGTGCACAGAGTGATTAGAGATGAAGCGATGGAATTGAAGTACGTCAGAAGAAAGAAGAGGTTAATAAGGAAATGTAAAGTGTTGATGCTAGAAAAATGAAACCACACAAATGCTGAGACCTTGTAATTTCTTAATTTTGATTAGTATGTATGAGAGAATTGAAAGAAAATTGACTTTGAGACTTGAAGTTTAATGGGCAGGAAATAAGATTTTCAACTGTGTGAGACTGCTGCCTCTTTGAAAATGCTCCGCTGATACAGATAAAGGTTTAAAGCTACAAAGTAAACAGATCTAATAAGCTGTTTTTTCTCTTGGTGTTGGCCAGCTTCTTTCTGACCAGTAACATTCAGACAAATAACTCCCAGTAAATATAAAGCTGTATGATGTATTTCTTGAATCAATTAAACATCTAACATGTTTTTGTGCTTTTGGATCAACAGTGATTTATATCTGTATTTACATCTGTAACACTGTATTGGGATGCCTGTACTGTGCTATCATTTTGCTGCTGTAATTCTAATATCGCTCTTTTTTTTTATAAATTATTTCAGCCATGCTACTACCTTCTTCATTCCTACTCCTCCTGGGCCTCTTCACCTGGAGTCCCAGTGCGACAAGAGCTGCTAAAGTGATTGTGGTCCCACCCATCATGTTTGAATCGCACCTCTACATCTTCAAGACACTGGCAACAGCTCTACTCGAGGAAGGCCATGAGACCCATTTTCTAGTTTCAGAGGGTCGTGAGGTCCCGCCCTCTCCTCACTACCATTTACAGCGCTATCCAGGGATCTTTAACAGCACCACAGCTGACAATTTTCTCCAATCCAAAGTCACCAACATCTTCTCAGGCCGCCTGACATTTCTCGAACTGTTTGACATTCTTGACCACTACTCTCAGAACTGTGATGCTGTTGTTGGCAGTACTGAAGTAATGAACCGTCTAAAAGAGGCCAAGTTTGATCTGCTGCTAGTGGACCCTAATGAAATGTGCGGTTTTGTGATTGCTCATATCCTGGGTGTGCAATATGCTGTGTTCAGCACAGGCCTGTGGTACCCTGCAGAGGTTGGAGCCCCAGCCCCGCTATCGTACGTACCGGAATTCAACTCGCTGCTGACTGACCGCATGTCCTTGATGCAGAGGATCGCAAACACAGCTGTTTACCTCGTGCAGCGCTTTGGAGTCCATTACATTGCACTGCCCAAGTATGACCGGATTATGAAGAAACATGGAGTAAAGCCTCAGGTGGCCATGGCTGACTTGGTGCAGGGAAGCCGACTGTGGATGCTGTGCACTGACATGGCTCTGGAATTCCCCAGGCCCACCCTTCCACATGTGGTGTACATAGGTGGCATCCTGACCAAGCCCCCCAGCCCACTGCCACAGGTCAGTACCAAGAAGGACACAGAGTTGACAAGCATAGTACGAGGCAGGCAAAGCTAGGGAAAAAAAAAGAGATTTTTCTTTTTCTTGTAGTTGTATTTTGTTATGTCCAAGAGAACTTATGTAGTCTTTTTTTGGCTAATGCAGCATTTAAACAGCTCACACAACAAGATATTTTAATACACTGATACAAAAGTGACCGTAGTCTTAAATCAGTCCTTATCCTTCATATGAAACACTGCTGACAATGGCCTGAGAAACCACCAAATGTTAAAAATGTAAAAATAATAGCGTTCAAATGTTAACATCTTGTACATGGTTCCCTTATGCTCAGTCCTAATGCTAATTTATATTTGAGATGGGCTTATTAATTTCAAGATCTACACAGTTGAACCTACATTTCCTGAATGTGTCTGCATCTAGTGCTCACAGAGGTCTCTATAGCAGCCTGAGCATAAAATAAGTGCCCTTATGCAGTGGTGACAGAATCACTAAAGTACAATGGTTTGCTCATGGGAACAGAGTTGAAACAGGCCATTATGCAAATATTTGGTTTCACTGGGCGGGATGGGAAGCTGTATTGTTTTCCAAGAATTTTACTGACTTGGGTAATGTTTGTTCTTTTGTATTCATACATAGGGAAAGCACTTACGCACATTAATACTTTGGACTTTCATTATGGGTGTGGTCTGTGTTTGAGAACCCTAAAGATTTAATATGAAGGCATCATCATGAATTCACCATGCGAGAATCTGGAGCCAACAAATTTTTGGCATTTCTTTCCTAAAAATTGAATTAAAAAAAATCTATTTGATTTAAAAATAGTAATCAACCAGTTGTTGCAAGCCAGCCCTTGGGACACTCTTAAAGGCTTGGCTGCAACATGTATCTTGAATTTCATTAAATTCACACATCTCTAGTTAATCAGTTGTTTCTCTGCACTTTCATCTCTTGATATTATTTCATCTTTATTGTCTTCAGTTTGACTTTCAGTACTTTTTACCATTAACCACACTAGCTTGTCTCCATTGTCTTTTTATTTGACTTGTTATATTTTCTAATCACATTGTGCTACAAAGCAATCCTTTCTAGAAAAGGCTGGGGTGAGGATGGGTTTGGGTTGAATGGACATGGTAGATTTTGAGCAAAAGGGGGAAGGGAGTCAAGGAGAGCAGAGGCGGGCAGTGATGGGGGTTAGTCCAGCGTTTGGACACTGCAAGCACGGGCTGTCGGTATCTGCTGCGGAGGGTTTTAGGAATGCCACTTCAGCCAATAGGGAGTATTGTGCAGTGTTGTGTGGAGGGTTATAATGGAAGTGCAGGGAGAACGAGGTCATTGTTCTGGGCAGAACTCTGGGGACACTGAGACTCTTTTATGGGGTCACTAAGGCCGCGTTGTAGGGACAGTAGGGGGTATGCTGCTGGGACACAGAGCCCAGTGTGCCCCTGAAGCTGCTCTGTGCCAGGGCCGGCCTTAGCTCCTGCAGCTGGACTATTAGCCTCTCTCTCTCTACTTGTCCTGCAATCCTGTCTGTCGAACATGGCTGCTCCCTGATCAGTCCTCAACCACTGTTCGTCAGTCCATCCGTACTTAACATTTACAAATACATATTTTACTATTAGAACAAAGGAATGACTTCTTAAGTGCACATCTGGACATGCCCCAGGGTTGGGTGGTTTGATATAAATATACAACTGCCTGCTGTCAACCTGTAAGAGTAGATATATTTGTAGAGTTATGTGCACTTACTTTACTTAAATGAATAATAAATTGGGAATAACATATGATGCTAAATGATCAGGGTACCAGGTTCCATGTGGGTGAGAAACTTTTCATGGGCCCGGGGACAGGATATTGTCAAAGAAACATTCCAGGTCTTCTTGCGCTACATTCCCTGATAATATTGATAAGAATCCCAATCAGTGTCTGTATAGAACCCTCAACTCTAGCTCAACACAACATAAAAGGAGATAGCACCCTGCTATTCACTTTTTAAAGTTAATTATTTACCAAATGAAATTCTCAGACCACTAAATTATCAAACTAAAAGGAGAACAATCACACACAAAAAAGCAACTGCCAACAGCCGACATATATTAGTCCAGTAATCCAACCCTAGGAAACTCAAACTCAGTTTATCCAGAACTTTCAAAATAGAACTGCCAAACCTAGTTGTTTGTTATGATGTCGACTTTCAAGTGCCTATTGAAGCATGAGCCTTCCAAGATGCAGGTTTGCTAGTAAATGGGGGATGATTCCTCCTTTTTCCCAGGAAGAGTGCTTTATAGGAGGATAGTATTGGATCTGTATGGACATTTTTAGTTTTATTTTGCTCAGTGTAGTTTATAGGAACTCATGAGTTCTATTGTTTTAATTGTAGTTCTGACATTTTAAATCTTTCAATAAATTGATATTAATAAACCATTGAGTATAGACAGAATTTAGGATAGTGGATAGAACCTTAAGTTCAACATATTAACAGTATTCACAAGATTTTTGTTGTGTAAAAAACCTTACTTGAGAAAATGATGCCTAAAAGGTAATGATTTAACCTGTGTGTATCTCATAGAGATAATACTGTATTTGCCAGCTTCAAACTTGCAAATACTGTTCAACATTCAATTAGTAATTATAACTTTGAGCTCTGAAATATCTGACTTGGCTTTAAATAATACAGAAGTGCTCAAAAACAAACAATCATGGGTACATGACATCTGCTCCAGTCCACCATTATGGGTAACTAAACTCAAATTTCATGTTAACCTGGTGATTTCACTCTCCCACATGGCCAACTGTAGGCAACAGGATTGTTTCCAATAAAAGTAATTCAAATGAAAAAGCAGTTTGTTTATTATCAAAACTACCCATGACATTGTTTCTTGAGAGTTTTCTTAGAGCAACGAGAAATTCTGCTTTTATCTATTGTACTTGTAGTGGCAGCAGAAACTTTAAATATATCAAGCCTTGGAACTTACAACTAAAATGTAAGCCTGACTAGATATCTTCAAAGATGCAATGGAAAATATCTGCCACTGGCAGATTGCTGTAGTCACCAAATTGTCTGGAAACACTTGCCAACTACTGGCTGAGCAGTAGTGAAACTTGAAAAAGTGCAAACTGGAAATGGAGACCATTTGACTTCAAAGTAAAAATTGCACCTTTTGGAAAAAAGACAGGTGGGATAAAGTACTGTATATGCTGGTTGCAGCAGTAAGGCACAACTTTTCAGTTTCACTACTGTTTGGCGAGTAGTTGGTGTTGGAGTGTTTGTAGACAAGTCAGCATTGTCTATGCACAGTACAAATGGCCACAGCAATCTGCTAGCAGCCAAAGCAATCACAAGGTTTTTAGTGCAGCACCCTCTTTTCTTCAGATTTCACCCAGCGACAGTCAGCAACCTCCAGCAACCACTTGCCAACCGGTCCACATTTTTCCCTAGTGACCTCTGGTTGCCAGGTGGTCACTAGCTGGTCTCTATGCCTGCATGGCTGGGGCTTTAGCAGTCAATTTCACAGTGACTGCCAGCAACCTCAACAACCAGTTGGGAATATACATTTGTCCCTAATTTAAAAAAAAACAAAACAAACATTTGTCCCTAGCAATGGGCTATTGCCTGGGGGTTGCCAACTGGTCTCTGGCCTGTGTGACTAGGGCCTTAGGTATACTGACCCTCTATTTGAGTTTATATTTGAATAGGTGAGAATGTGTTACAATGGACTTTGAATGTTTTTGAAGATTTTGAATGTTATTTAGTGTCAGTTTTGTATATAATGGCTGGCTGGTCTATTGACTTTTCTTTTGGTCACTTTATAGTGTGTGTTTGGTTGCTGCTAATCAGCAATGAGTAATGTTTCCCGTAGTAGACCAGAATTTGGTGGTGCCCTTTTTATACAGATTTTTGGTACATTTAGTTAAACAAATGTACATTCATGTCACATTTACTGAAGAATAAAGAGTAAAAAAATATTGTAGATATCATTGTCAGCTGATCTGATTGAAAGGACATCTTACTATGTCAAAATAGCAGAAACAGAGAAAGTATGAAAATTGATTCTAGTATGAAATTGATACTAAATAATTAGGTTTGTGGACTATTACGTTGCTCTTTAATGAACATATAATTTTATGTTAAAAAACTAAGAATTTGAACTTAAACAGATACATCTCTATAGTGTGTGCAATCTGGAATATAATCACTAGACCAATAACATACTAATGTTATCTTGGTTTCTAGAGCCTCTCTGCTTATCAGCCTTCAACATTATTGATGGTTATTCTAACCTTATTAAATAGTATTTAGTGTACTGTGTTTTCATATTAAAGTGATGTGGTAGCGTTCATTGAGTTTTATGCCATCATCCCTCATTTATCTGTAAACCTGTAAAATGTGTGTGTGAAATAAGCCCTGCTGAATCAGTGCAATAAATGTTATCATGTGGGCGTGACTATAAACCTGAGCAGATGACAAAAAGTGTTCAAAGTTTATGTGAGTCATGTTTTATTGATGTTATATAATTATCTTTAATGCTCTAAAATATCTAGAGTTAAATTTGTATTATGTACAATGTAGCAATTATTAAATGTTGTATACATGTAAAAAAAGTAAGACCAAGAGGACAAAATACAGCTAAGATACAGTCATTGTTATTGCATAGTAATTTTACACATTCAGTTTCACAGGCATCAGTACAGTCGATAAAATTTTACTTTATCCCTCATATGTCTTTTTTTTTTTTTTTTTTTTTTTTCTTAAGGATTTTTGG
>VUQS01018551.1:2637-15067 GCA_015108495.1 Heterochromis multidens
CTGCTGAGTTTGGTGTTGTTAAATTCACCTTTTGGTTGTGCTGCTTCTGCCTTCCGACTGTGGGTGGGACTCCCACAGCTGAGGCAGTGACAGGGAACCAGGTGAGGCAAAGATAAGATAGTACTCAGAGCTAACAAGTGTTCTTCTTGATGACAGAATAATTCATACCCCAATGTTTGGACCAAGTCTGAGTTTTTTTCAAAGTCTGCTTGCTGTGGAAACATTAACGCTAACAAACCATATGATGATTAAAAACAGCTGCAACAAAGTGTCATTACATCAAACCTGAAAGCAGAGCAGCTGCTTTTTAAGGACTGACTCTATAGCCCTGTACCCTAAGCTTTCTTAATCTAAGCCTAACAGTAGATTATTTATTGTTTATCTGTGGGTTTTTTTTTTTTAATGATTGATGACATTATAGTGTTTCATATTTTGGAATTTATATTATGGAAATACCCACTTATGCAGAAATAATATGAATCTAAATATTACTGTGATGTGATTTTGAAAAAAAAAAACACCATGATGCAAACCTTTGGTCATGCTGCCCAGCACTACTTTTGAGGATTGAGAAAAGTACAACTCACTGGAAATCAAATTAACATGATTTTCCTACAGTGCTATTTATCCATCCATCCATTTTCTTCCGCTTTATCCAATTCAGGGTCACATGAGGGCTAGAGCCCATCCCAGCTGCCACAGTCTGTCGCATGGCTAACACAGAGGGACAGACAACCTTTAACGCTCACATTCACACCTATGGACAGCTCAGAATCACCAATTAACCTGCCCCCACTAACTGCATGTCTTTGGACTGTGGGAGGAAGCCGGAGTACCCGGAGAGAACCCACACAGACACGGGGAGAACATGCAAACTCCACACAGAAAAGCCCCGGCCAGATGGTGGATTCAAACCCAGAGCCTTCTTGCTGTGAGGCAACAGTGCTAACCACCAGACCACCGTGCTGCTATTTCTCTATCTAGATAATTCTGGTGTGACATGGCGAGTTTTGGAGATACTGGCTTTTGAGAGGTTTTCTTTTTTCTTGAATGGAACCAGGCAGCACTTTTCTTGTGGTGCTCGAAACATTAAGGAGTACATTTTGTGTACCCAGTGTGGATTTGTGGGGGAATATTAAAATCTAGTCCTACCTAAAAGATCAACTGCGACCCTCGAGCCATCCACTTCTCTGGCAGCATGTCTACAATAACTGATACATGACGAGCAGTGCCATGACAGGTAAAGCTAAGAGGGAGCCTTCACATTTATTTGACCATTTCTTAGATACCTACAAATTCATTTCAGCTACAGTTATGGTAGTACATTGTCCTTGTGGTTTGGGAATATAAGTATACTCACGGTCAGAATATGCTGGGTTATTGTAGAAGATAGAGCTGGTGGTCCTGTTGAAGCCACACACAACCACAAAGTGGCCCTGATAGTCCGGCTTCCTGCAGAAGCACTTCTGACCCACCGGCAGGAAGCAGCAGTATTTGACAGGCTGGGAGCACATCTCACACGTCAACACCACAGCGTTGACCAGCACTATGGCAACGTGGCCCTGCTCCAGATGACACTGGATTTCCTGAACTGACACAGAACTGGGAGAAGACAAATACAATTGAGGTCATACATTTATTTTAAGGTACTGAAAAAGTAGGCAAGTAAATAAATATTAACAGGAAACTCACCATTTCTTCACCACCACACCTTTGCTCTCGGCTTTAAGGAAGAGCTCATTCACTCTGTTTTCTTCTGTGTCAAAATGCTTCTTGTAAAAGGACTGTAAACCACAACAAAAGATCATAAAGACACAACCACACATATTGCTTAAACATTTCAAATCTGGTTAGAATCAGGACTAAGTACCTGGTTTCTAAAGCCCTTATCTACACCCAGGGTCTGTGTGCAAAAGCAGTGTTTGAGTCCTAGATGGCACATGAGGTAGGCCAGGTCGATAGTCCACACGCTCTCTGTCAGCTTCAGATCCCAGCATGCCCTCTGAAACTCCTCATCGCTGACTGGGTGGAGGTACCTGCACATTCAAACAACCAGAGGGCGTGAATCCCTCAGGGGCAAGGCACCTTTGTTATGCAATTCAAAAGTAAGGCTGTTGACAGGCAGTGCAGGAAACACTACAATCCGTATGACGGTGACTGTACATCATGCAATAAAAACATGACTTCTGAAGTTAAAAACCTTGAATGTGCTCTTACTTGAGGACCATCCTGGAGCAGGCTAAGCCACAGTCCCAGTGGTACAGCTGCCGAATGACAGGGACATCCAGCAGGACATCATCTGAGAAAACCGTGGAGTTACTATCATACTTCAAACTAAAACGAGTGCTGACAGCAAAAGGGTGCATTAGCTGAATCTACACAGAGTCCTTCACTGTTTCACTCACCTGTCATTCTGCTGGTTTCTCTCTTTCACAGGCGGCCCGCTAACTAACTCAGGACGAGCTGGTCAGTCTTGTTTACAACACAGAGGGCGAGGCTGGGTTTCCTCATCGATGCTAACTAGTTAGAAGAAACTAGCTCTACGACTACAAGCGTTCAGACTAACAGTATTTATCAGTCTGCTGCTGATAAAACGAGCACAGCTCTCTGACTCACACCGCTGCGAGGCATACACACATAACTAATGAGAAAAACAGTAACAGAAACTCGTTTCTGGACGCTGTTTGTGCCGATACTTCGAAACGAAACGATCCCCTTTTCTACTGTGTTTGGTTGTGTCTTCAGTAAAGTTATACTGCCCCGTGCGGTGTGGTGGAGTCTGCTGTAATCCAGATAACTTCACTACTTCCAGTATGTACTTTAACACTTCTTATAGTTTGTATTGTATGAGAACTGTATCCACACACATTTACTAAAGTATCTTTTAGAACTATCTGTAGGACATTCTTATCTCTATTAATAATTGTTTTCCATGTATTCCACTTTCATATTTACAGATGAAGACAGAATTATTAGACCCCCTATGAAAATTTATTTATTTTTTAAAGTATTTTCCAGGTGCTGTTAAACAGAGCAAGGAATTTTAACACAGCTTTTCCAAACATCCTAGTTTTATTTTGGATGCTTACATTATTTTAACAAAATTATTTCACACAAAACAAAAGCTAACAGGGTCCATCCCAGCTCATTTTTCTTTGGAGAATCTCTCAACCTTCGTATTTGATGGTCTTCTGGCACTGACCTCGGTCTTCAGTTCACCCCACAGGTTTTCAATGGGATTCAAGTCAGGCCTTTGTCCAGGCCAGTCAATAACGTTCACTTTGGTCATCTGGAGGTCGCTCTTCACCAGGAGCGATGTATGTTGTGGGTCGCTGTCGTGCTGGAAGACACAACGATGACCCAAACCCAGTTTTGTTGTTGACTCTTTAAGGTTTTCTTTCAAAATCTTCATACATCCTTCTTTCTTCATGATTCCTTCCACCTTGACGAGATTCCCAGTTCCAGACACACTGAAGCATCCTCACAGCATAATACTCCCACCACCATGTTTCACTGTGGGGACGGTGTTCTTTGGATTGTACACCTCTCCCTTTTTTCTCCAAACATAAGCAGCATCTCTGTGGCCAAAGAGCTCTAGTTTAGTCTTATCTGACCAAAGGACACGCTTCCAGTATGCATAGTCTTTCTCCAGTTTGTCTTTAGCGTACTTCAGTCTGGCTTGAAGGTGTCTCTTCTGCAGACGTGGAGTTTTTCTTGGTCTGCAACTTCGCAGTCCATTCCTGTGCAGGGTTCTAGTGATTGGCCCTGCGACAGACTGGCGACCTGTCCAGGGTGTACCCTGCCTCTCGCCCTATGGCAGCTGGGATAGGCTCCAGCCCCACCGCGACCCTGAATTGGATAAGCGGAAGAGAATGGATGGATGGATGGATGGTTCTAGTGATTGTCTTCTTTGAGACTACAATTCCTGACTTGGTCATTCACTTGTGTCTTGGGAGTTGTTCTGGGGTCTTTAGACAAATCTCTCACTGTTTTGTTTCCAGAGTCTTTGAAATCTTTCTCTTCCTACCTCTGACAGGCTTGTTCTGTACTGTGTGACTCTCTTTGAATTTCTTGATGATGCTTCTCACTCCAGTTTTTGACACTTTACCTGTGATAACTTTGTATATCTATCTCCTGCTTTGTGAGCATCAACAATTCTTTTTCTCCAGTCTAAACTGATTTTGTTTTTCACATGATGTGACAGCTTAAACCCTTGCTGAAGTTTTTATACTATATGTAAATTAGAAGATTACCCTCAGTTTTAACTTGATTTTACAGCTTTGAGCATTACAAAGTTAAAGCACATCATCACAACAGTGGTTTGTGCTATAGCTCAATAAAAAGGTCAGTTTTTCATGGGGGTTAATATTGACCCTGGTAATTTCTGTTTTTTCTGAAATAATTCTGTTATTGTGTGCAAATAGAGATAATTTATGCTTTCTAAAGAAAAGTATTTTTTAGAAATGCTATGTTAAAAAATCCCTTGTTCTGGTAAAAAAAGCACTTGGGAAAATTTTGACAAAAACTTAAAATTTCAAAGGAGGGCTAATAATTTTGTCCTCATCTGTACATTTTCTAAGAGCTAAAATGTTCCTGACTTTACTCTGCAAATGTATTTTAAGAGGGTGTTAATAAACAAGTATTACCTGAAAAAGGCATCTATTGTGAAGCACAATGTAATTTCAGTCCATTTCTTTTAGATTAAAAGGGAATTTAAATTAAATTTGGTCAAATTTTAAATGATTTCATTTTGTCAATTCATTCCCTTCTATTGACAGCACAGATATATAAAATACTGTTTTCTTTTAATTTGTTCATTTAGAAAAAAAACACTTGGACAGGATATAAAGGTGACATCACACCAGTAAATGTTTGCTCCACCCATCTATACCAATGAGAAAATACAACTTTGATTATGTAGTTTTACAGCTTGGGCTTAGCAAAGAAATTTAATGTATAAACATAGAGCTTTAAATAACATTATTCATATCATTAGGTGACATTTCTTGGAGTTGCACAACCTGACTCTTGCAACTATTTTCAATTTAAACAGACTTTTACTTGCACACCTGTAATAACTTTTGGGTTTGGCAGCAAGAGCAAAATTAATTGAAATAAAGATTTTTATGATAAGTTAACAATTTCCTAGTTTTACATTGGTTGTATCAGCTGAATGGAGAGTGTACCAACCACCTATGAGTCAGATTTAGCTATTTTTATCCATATTTCAGATGTTTTGGACCAGTCATAAAGAGCCCATGGGATCCTTTGGATGATGAAATATGCTTTTCACTATTAGCCTTTGACTTTGTAATAAAAGTGTTGTTTTATTGTCAACTGCTGGACAAAATACTGCCTTATTTTAATTATCACAAAAGCTTTAAAATTATTGGTATTTATACATTTTGATTTTTAAAAAAAGATAAGATCATGCCAGAGAATTTTATTTTGAATTTATTATCATTTAAAAAATTTTAAAATAGTATTCATAGTCTTATTTTAAACAGACAGTTTGCTTGCCTGATTTTTTTGGGTTTTAGATACCAAAATACCAAAGAATGTGTATTATTGGAATACACAAGAAATGCATTCAAACTAAAAAAAATTTATAGATTAAACTCCTACATGCCACAATTTGAATAATTAAAAATATACACAAAAATATGCATGTCACATCAATGACCAACTTTATCATCACTATGTGCCCACTATGTTATACTATGTAAAGTACTGGTGTGGACAGTTGTTTTATGCTTAAGTCAGCCATTATTATTTATGTGATGAACAGCAGGCTAGCACATGAAGACCATAAAAAGGATTTCAACATGTTTATCAACCATATGATCAAAATTACAAAAGAATATCAGTTTACACTGTTAGGAAGTGTAATAGAGTGGACATGTTATGCTTTACTACATCAGTGAACCATTCTAAAACATGGAAAAAAAAAGGCTGATGAAAGAGTGATATTCACCCTGGTTCTTTTAGATGATTTCCATCCAATATACACTGCTCGCTGTAAGTCATGTGATTAGAAGACCAGTGAGGGGACCTATTCAGAGGGACCCCAGAGGGTATTCAGAGGGATTTCCATAAGAGTAACGGGGGGACAGGCAATTCAGAAACACAACTTATTTCAAAGACTTTAATTATTAAAAATGTATAATAGCAAATAAACACCCCCCCCCCCCCAAATATTTGGTGTAGAATATTATATGCAAGGGTAATTTTAACAATCTTTTTTTCTTTTGAATTTTTATAACTTATATTGATAACTAAACTTGAACAAAATGATTGTGATAATCAGAGTGATTATTGTAAAAAATAAATAATCTTGGATACATATAACTGTTTTTTTTTACTGTATTTTATTCTGGAACCATACATTCTCCACTTTTACTGTTAACTGGTATTATAATTTTATTTTGATGATTATACATTTATACCTTTACCAGTAAGTAAGTATTTTTACATTTTGCAGCTGCAACTTAAGTAAAGGTTTGAGTGCTTCCTCCATCACTGCTAATACTCCATATTTTCATTCATACATTTAAATGGTTTTAGTCAAATATTCAAATGATGTTTATGTCATGTTTCATGAGGGTTCACATTCCTCTGTAGAAAAATATCGCTGATGTGTCTCTTGCTACTGGGTTCCATAGGTGGTGCCCATTGACACCTGTATTACAAAAAACAGAAACATACAGACCTACATTAAATTTCTTAGTCAGTACTAAATATGGTCATCGGTGAAAGTGAAGGAGAAGTCCCTTACCGATTCTGTGTCTACATCTTCAGTCAGATGTGTTGTTTTGTGTCTGCTGTAAAGATCTCTTTTCCTCGAGCATGTCAGCAAGAACCAGTCAGCAACCGCAGGCACCTGAGGGAAAATAGGCAAAACATTTAAAATCCTGTGTTTCATCATTTATATGGACGCAAGTCTGAACATTTCTCTTCTCACCAAACTGAGGAACGACAAGGCTGCACCCAAGTTCACTATGGTTGGTACAATTGAAAATTTTCCTGCCTGTAAGAAGCCCAAACTACAATGAGTTCAAAATGAAAACACAGATGTCTCTTAATAAAATCATTGCTATTTCCAGATTTAGTCCGGCCTCACAGTTCCAAACACAATGACGTTGAAGCGGATCCCATATGCTTTGATTAACGTTCTGGTTTCCTCCCCATCAAGTGTCTTGTAGTATTTAGCAAATCTAAAAGATAGAGGTTTTATCAGTTCTTTTTTTCAGCCTTATACATTTATCAGTGAGCCTCTGTTAAAAAAAATAGTTTCACCTGAAGTTGTAACCAGGGGCCACCTTTTTGACAGGGTGTTTGTTGTCCAGCCGGCGGAAGCTGTACTTGGGTAAACACTTCCCTGCCCACCAGTCCAAGTCACAGCTCCAGTCAATAAGAATACCGAGGATACCACCCTATAAAACAAGCAGTCAATCCAGTTTTATTCATTTAGCACCTTTAAATGCAGGTTAGTGCTTCACAGATGTAATTAAACACATCAATTAAAATATATTAAACACTACATAAAATCAGTTAAAAAGACAAAAGAGAATCATAAAAATTTCATAAAACTAGTACATGCTCATGCTACAGTATTGTAAGGCCAGTTTGTGCTTTTGGCCATGAAACTGAAATAATGAAATGCTTTTATAAGGGATTGTAGGTGGATGAATGTAAAACACGGGTTATAGCCCATTGCTAGGTGGTTGCTAGGCAACATGATGACCATAATATATAGATAAGACCCTTCAGGGGCCTAACATGTACCTGTATGCCAAATTTGGTTGCTAAATTCCTTGAAAACACTAAATATAATTAAAAACAGCATAACATTTGCAATAATCAATAATTTCAAAGTAAGTTAAAATATAATAATGCTGAATAAAAATATTACTTTATATTCCTTTTTAAAATTTAGAGACAACATAGTAAAACAATGTACTTTACAATGCAGATACAATAATTAAATAAAAATAAAGCATGTAATGTCTCTCAACCATATTTAATGGAAAGCCAGAAAGGTAGGTTTTATGTTTATGTTTTAAGATTTCAGCATTTCCAGCTGTTCTCAGCTCTTCCAGCAGACTGTTACAGCAGCTCAGAGCACAAAAGCTAAAAAGGTTTTTGCCTTTCTGGTTTGAAACGACCACAGAGAGTATAAAAGATACATACATTATACTAACTGTGTGAGTGACTATCAGACTGGACCTAGGGGACCCAAGTGCTGTACTGGCTCACATATTGTAAGCTTATGAGACATATACAATGGAGCAAGACTGTACAGGAACTTGAAAAATTAATTCCAATATTGTAAGAAATTGATCATTCTATTCACCTTCACAGCCATGTCTTGAAAATCCTCCCCAGCCTCTGAAACAATATGTTTGAGTCGGAATATGGGGCAGTCAGGGTCTGTCGAACGGTTGAATTCACACTTCTTCAGGTATGAGGAGTTAATATGAGGGAGTATGTTTCTTCTGGTGGAAGGAGGACACGGCTATGATATAATGGCACACACTGTGACACTATGTTTGCATATATTGTGGCAATAAATGTCTACACCTCTCCCAGACATCTCCCTTTTACATTCAAATGCAGTAAACTGACCTGTGAAAGTTGAACTTTGGATATGTGATGCTGTTTTTGATCAACACAGTGAAGTTTTCTGCTGCAGCCAGCAGCGGACGTCTGTGGAACATGAAACAACACGTCAAGCCTCTACAATACTACAACTGGTAATAAATACTATAACATGGTATATATTCTTACTTAGGCAGCTTAGTGTCTATTTCAAGTGGGCACCATGAGAGCACTTCGCAGGTCTGTGCAGTGGTGGAGTAGTTCTCACACAGTCCTGTCTGTATACCTGGGTGGAAAATTAATTTCGCACAGGGTTTTTGCTACGCAAGGCCACAAATTTTACAGCTGCTGTATTATCAGGGAGGAAGGCTTACCGTTGCCCCGGGGATCACTGCGCCCCTCGACACAGTCACAGTCATCCACACAAATAGTTGATGGGCTTGGAAGCTGGAGGAGAAATCTCCAGTGTTAATCTCTTGATGCATGCTCAATAATCCAGGTAAAAGAATCCCAAAAAGCTGAATCTGTTCATCTGGACGTAGCGTTTTCAGTGGGAGAAACGTTTCGTCACTGTCCAAGTGACTTCTTCAGTCACTTGGACTGAAGAAGTCACTTGGACAGTCCAATTTAGAGTGGCAAAGTTACTGCTGATCCATTAACTTGGCAAACTTAGGCCACTGGGTTTATTGACAAGTATGGTGCAAACTCTTACTAACGCTCAATGAATAACTCATCAACTCATCAATCATCAATTTTGATAATTCAAGTCATCTACTAAATAAAAATGTTTGGTTTACATTATCAGAATATTTTCAGCCTTTGGATTGTTTACTGTATAAAAAAAATAAGGAAAGGAAATAATTTAGTGGTCAAGGTGAGACCATTACACTGGGGTGGTAAATCACTAGTTATTTTTTGTCACTCATCAGGCGTGATTGCTATGTAAAAGAACACCATGAGGACTCATATTTAACAAGCTTATTTATGTTTCCCTCATCTGAAAAAACAATAGCCATAGAGAAATGGTTCCACAAAAAAAGAAAAATAGCAGTTAATGCAGTACAATGACCATGTGCTTGGCACCCTAATGGTCTTGACCAGGGACATACTCATTTTACATCATGGGCTGCATACTGGTCCAGCCCACTTAAGATCAAATTGGGCCGGACCAGTGAAACTCCCCTTTCTGTTGGTGTAAAGCAGTTTAACTACACATTTAATCCCTGAGATATATAATTATAAAAAAAAGAGGCATAATTTCAACAATACACCTGTTTTTCTACATAATAAAGACATGTTACTGTAATGAAAGAAATCTGTCAGTGCAACTCTTCGGGCTTAAATTGTGAGAAGTAAATGTGTAAAATTACAGAAAAAGTTATGTTAGCTCATTGCCCAGATTATCCCGTAATTATAAAACATAAAGTGTTTGTTAATTAATTAATTAGTATGAATGGCCATGGTGGAGGTCTTAATCAGTAGGAAAAGCTGTAAAAGTTATGAAAATACAGATAAAGTCCAAAATTTATGTCCTCCTTCACATTTTCCAAAGCTGTCTAGTGGGCCGGATTGGAGTCTTTACTGGGCCGATTCTGGCCCCCAGGCCTTATGTTTGACACCCCTGGTCTTGACCATTGGTTCTGTGGGGTGGCCAAGCCATTCCCGACCCTCGGCTCTGGCCCTGGTTATAGGATATGTCATGTAACAGAAGTGACTCACCTCAGGACACCGTGACTGCACTTGTTTTGGGGTGACAACCATATTTGTCAGCACAAAGAAAGAATGATCACCCTGTCAGAAAGAAGAGCAGGGACAAAGTTTTAAGGGAATGAAAGAGCCAAACCTACTTTGCAGTTCCCCTTCATATATTAAATGAAAGAAATGCTAAAATGCATGTTTCAGTACCTGAGGAGGGATAATAAAATCAGCCACATCCCAAAAACGAGGCTCCATGTCAGATGTATTGGTGAAAGCGAAACCTTTCACTTTAGTGGTGACGGTACTGATGACAGTGTCTGTCTCCTGGTAGCCCTTCTGCACCACACACACATACCTACAGCAAGTTCACAGAGGTTTCTTACTTTAACAATGCAACCAACAGAAAAACATAATTTCATGAATGGTTTAGGTATAGAGCTACATATTACCAAATCCCCAACCAATGCAATATCCCCATCTCTGATTTTTTTGTGTACTTACCCCACCACATACAGCACCACCAGGAACTGGGTAAACCTGAACAAAAGTCCTACACCTAAGCTGGGAATAAGCAGTGTTTTTTGTGTTTCATAATCAAAAGCATAGTGCAGGAATCTCTTGCAACAGCCTGCAGACTTGCTCATGGCTGCACCATTAACCAATGATGATCTGACCAACAATGTTGAGTCAACATAGCCATCCTTATTCAAATCATTGTATTCAAATCACATTTACTGGTCGGACACATCCAATTTTAAGCATGGTGTTTTTACACTAACTCCAATACAGTATAGACAACTTAGTACATTTTCCTGTTTAGCCCTTCCTATCCTAGTAATAATTATTCTATGCCATATTAGACTGTTGGACATGTTCAGGTACATTCCTGTAAATACATTATTTGGCTGAAAATACTTTGTTATTTGGTCTAGAAAGCCAAAACAAATGCTGGGTCAAAACACAACACACCAGCATAAGGCTTCCTCAAGAGCAGTAAAAGCAAGCCTTAGATCAAGAAAATAGGAGGACTTATTCCAACCACTTTTCCATCTCTGAAGAATAAATAATAAATAAATACATTTAGATGTTGGGCCAACATCTAAATAATACAAATACACAAACACAAAGGCAGTAGCGATAAGTAACTACACTGGGGAAAGTATCAGTCCTAGTAAAAGCTAACTAGCCTAGCTTAGACATCTTGAGTACAGTATAGTAAGAATCAGAATCAGAATCATCTTTATTTGGCCAAGTTTGTGCACACAAACAAGGAATTTGACTCCATTTCACTTTGCTCTCTGCATGCAAAAAAAAGAAACATTTTTTAAAATAGGCAAAATATACAATATATATACAACCCGAATTCTGGAAAAGTTGGGACCAAAGGACTTCCAAATCACATGAGCCAATATTTTATTCACAACAGAACATAGATAACATGACAAATGTTGAAACTGAGAAATTTTACAATGTTATGCACAAAATGAGCTCATTTCAAATTTGATGCTTACTGCAGGTCTCAAAATAGTTGGGACAGGGGCATGTTTACCATGGTGTAGCATCTCCTCTTCTTTTCAAAACAGTCTGAAGACGTCTGGGCATCGAGGTTATGAGTTTCTGGAGTTTTGCTGTTGGAATTTGGTCCCATTCTTGCCTGATATAGGTTTCCAGCTGCTGAAGAGTTTGTGGTTGTCTTTGACGTATTTTCCGTTTAATGATCACCAAATGTTCTCTATAGGTGAAAGATCTGGACTTCAGGCAGACCAATTCAGCGCCCAGACTCTTCTCCAACGAAGCCATGCTGTTGTAATAGCTGCAGTATGTGGTTTTGCATTGTCCTGCTGAAATACACAAGGCCTTCCCTGAAACAAACGTCGTCTGGAAGGGAGTATATGTTGCTCTAAAACCTTTATATATCTTTCAGCATTCATAGTTCCTTCCAAAACATGTGTTACACTATAGAAAATGATGGGCCAACTCATCTCCTGTGCAACATATTTATTTTTGCAGAAACTGCAAAACAGAAACAGCAGGTTAACAGGAGCTACTCGGTGCGTGGTCTGTACACTACCTCATCATGTACTGACTACACTTCTTCTGCACAGTTTTACAATAACACAATACACTTGCACTG
>VUQS01018557.1:4948-16717 GCA_015108495.1 Heterochromis multidens
CAGCCCCCTTAAAAAAAAAAAAAAAAAAAAAAAAAAGCAAGGAAGGCCACATTCAGACAAACCTCAAAAGCAGCCTGTTTATTCATTTGAAAGAGACCTGTCCAGTGATGAATCTTGGGTGCCAACAAAAATTCAGTCACAGTGCAACATAATGTCTCCTACTGAGGTGCTCTGGTAGCCAATCCCATAAATCCAAGGGGTCATTTCAGGTGGAATAAGTTAAAAAATAATTACCACCGCAGTAACTTTCCAGAGTTGCATGGTATTTTCTCATAGTGTTACTGCTATTATTTTGGGCTCTGAAACACCTTCATGTTCACAGATCTATTCCCAAATCTAGACTTCCTGGATTGTATTTTACGCCTCGGGGGCAACAAGTTGCCATTGAACCTTGTGTTGTTTTCATAAAGGGCTGAGTTCTGCTGAAACAATACAACTCCTGGTCACAGACTGCATTGACAGCAGTTCAACCAAGGAGTCCTTTTTCATATTATTTCACTAAAATGCAGGCATGAAGAAAAAGATCGATTTCATTAAAATGTAAGAAAAATCTGAAAAGAATGAATAATATCCTGTCTATCAGGACCATATAATATTTCTTCCTCACACTGTGGGCCATGGAGGAGATGAGGAAAGAATGCACTACTATAGGCTACATTTCATTAATTCACAGTTCATCTCGTACTTTGATAAAGCAGCCCAAAAGCACACCAAGGAAGCTTTTCTCTTCAATTTCCACTCCTCTGTTTGCACCATCATAAACCTTCCTAAAATGTACAACTACACCTGGTGTCAAGAAATGTAGTAGCCACTTTACTTTATTAAAAAAATAACAGCACAAAAATGACAATTACCTACATACCCACAATTTACCAAGCAAACAAACACATGACAAAGACTCTTCCTGTGAGGCCTGTGAACCACATGCTGGCTTCCTAAAGTGGCACAAAAAGTTCGAAAACTCCTTTTGTAAAGCAATACCTTACTACGGCCTCCTTTCCATTGTGTAGCTTGCATTTGTATGGCCTCTTGTGTATTTGTTGCTGAGCTGTAGGTAAAGGTCAATCTAGGAGCAGGCATTGCAAATTAGATTAAGCTATAAATGCTTGTATTTCACAGTAATACTGTTAAGGGTAATATGAGTGAACCACTGACATTATATTTGTCTGTTAATATGAAGGGATAGTAAGGACACAATTACCTCAAGGCTGGAATTAGGGGAAAACAGCTTATCCCACTCTGTCCAAAGGTAACAAAATCCACTTATTTTCTAAACCCTCTAAAATGTAATACCTTGTTTGTTCAATCCACACCAAAAATCCAAGTGTAAATAATATACATCTTACATATTTCCCTTGCTGAGCTGTTCACAGACAATCAAGTGGTAAAAATGAGCAGCTCTGTGAATCCAGCTAGACTTAGTTATCTGGTCAATGAACAGAAAATGATTCCAATAACTTATTATCGTTTTTTTAAATTGTTCTAAATTTTAATTTTTAATTTTTTTTTTTTTTTAGATTAATTCATAATGAAATGGGTGTTAAATACAAATGAAAATTCAACAGATATGAAGAAATATAGTTTTTAGTATAGTGCCCTTATGAAGAAGACAAACTGGAAAGCAAATGCTCTCAGATGCAGAAAAGCATGCACAAGACTAGGTCCAACAACAACCATTAAAACGGAAAGCAAAGCACCATTACTTTGTACAACTATTTGAGCAATGCCCCGGGTTAATGAACACGCCACCTCAATCCTTCTCTAAGGAGGTTTCCTGAGGCTTAAGGGCCAACATGAGTTATGCAACAAGCTGAGCAGAGTTACTGCAGAGCAGAGCGTGACCCTGACCGCTGAGGTAGAGCTGCCTCTCAGTACTCATGTGAGTTTGATATCAACAACAATGCTGAACATACAGGAACATCCAGCTATTAACAAACATGTTGTTCCTGACACTACGATGATGACTTTTTGTTCTCATGTCCTGCAAACATATAACAGGAAATAAGTCCCATCAGGATTATTTTGCACATGTAACAGGTTTCCGAGGACTGCAGCTTGTTCTTTGATATAGTGCACTAGAATGAAAGAAAGAAAAAAAAAAATCTGCCATAGACAGGAGTTGTCAAGGAGCTCTGTCCAACTCCGGTTGTAGATAAAGGTTTTATAACTACCAGAATAATAAAAGCCAGGCTGGGTTTTGACTCAGTTTGACAGACAAAAATTCATTCCAGTCTAGCCTGAATGTCTTCAGAACAGCTCCAAACTACAGAATTAAAATTACTTTTAATGCACTTCAGGAACATGATTTTTACAAGAATGTCCTCAAGCAACGTCTGCACCTGAACCACAACTCACAATAACACACAACTTGTGCCTTTTATCCTCAAGAGGTGCAGTCCTGAAACAGCCCAGAAACCTTTAGATCTAAGGGCACTAGATCATTCGAAGGGAATTAGCTTCACCTCTGCAAGAGGCAATCTAAGAAATGGGCCAAAGTTCATAAACTGGCAAAGGCTGCATATGACATACAGCAGACAGCCCACAGTACCGGCTGTCAGCACCACCTAAACACATCTCATCTAGCAAGATTACAGATTACATGTGGGAACTTAAAAGATTGCTTCAAGCTGTTTCAGATCTAGTACTTATTGATCAAATTTAGTCCTCTTATTATAAGCTGCTGACTAAAATGCATAAAACTGAAGTGTTAGTTCTGCTCTGTGTTACATAAGCACAGGAACATAGAGAGCAGACCAAGTCAGCCTCTCACATTCTTTGGGCACAAACACCCCAGCTCCTGGGTCTCACTGAGTCATGTCCATATGCTACACCCAAGGAAATGGTCAAATGTGCCAACATCAGCCTGCCCAAGACATAAAAAACAGATATGATATCTTTCTTAAGGCCTCTTAACAGCATTATTTATCCATGTGACGCAGACTAGATGATTGTAAACTAAACACAGAGAGATTTTTATGTATTAAAGGAAATGTTTTTGACATTTTGGAAAATAAGTTATGCCGTTTTCTTGGTGCGATTCTGTAGGTTTAGTGGTAGAGAAGAAGAGGAGGTACTGACTTCCAGGTCGCCTCGTGATAAAGAAATCAGGCCAAAGAAATGGCCTCGCAGAGACTGGTAGGTGGACTGTTATAAGCTCAACTAATTCCCTGCTGTCTGTCACTTCACAATAACAGTATAAACATGTGATGAGGAAAGTAAATAAGTACATTTCCAAAAAACATCTGAGTGCTCCTTCAGGTGTTTGCAGTTTCAACACAATTACATAGGAGGAGCCTCACGCAGCTCAAACTTGTTTGATCACCATAATCAGCTGGTCATTTCCAGATTAATGACCCAGATAGATGGCTTCTGTCAAGCAGCCATGACTTTAAAAGTACATCAAAGGAAGACACTCCTGCTCTTGAAGTCTGCTGAGGGGAAGTAGGGCAAGACAAGAGAGTTCAGTCAGCTGGAGCAGGATGACAAAACTCTTAAGCAGAAGCAGCGGATACACTGAGAGAGAACAGATACCACAGGACTCACTTCTGTTCAATAACTCAGGTCATGAGCAGCCAAACAGGGATAACTTGCTGGCTGAGAGGACTCCACCAGGCTGGGTTTTTCTGTTACACCTATTCTAAGCTTTCAAGTCATAATAGTCATTATTGAATAACATGTCCAGTATTTACTTAAATAACTGATTGACTGATTAATTTGCAATATCAGAAATCTGACGATCACCCAGAGCACAAGGTGATGTTTTCAGACTGTTTTGTTTTTTGTTTTTTTTTAATCTGACTAGCAATTCAATTCAATTTAATTTGATTTATATAGCGCCAAATCACAACAACAGTCACCTCAAAGCGCTTTATATTGTAAGGTAAAGACCCAACAATTATACAGAGCAGTCCACAATCTCTATGAGCATATTAATATTTAGTATCTGTAGGCAAGAAGGACAAGATTTTTGGTACTGGAAGCTTCCTGGTTTCTGTTTGTAGTCCAAGTGCGAGTTTACAAAACATATTTGAACAGGCTTTGTTTGCATACAGGTAAACAGTCAAAAGAGGTATGGCTTTTGCCGAAATGCACTGGATATCCATCAACTATCATCTGATGGCATTAAGGCTTTTTATTAACTTTTATAAAATGTATCTGCATTTGGAAACATTGACTGGTGGACAGAAATGGGAGAAGCTGGACATTGTCCACAGAGGCTAAGCCAGAAGGCTAAGGGGGAGTCCAAAACCTAAAAGATATGTGCTTTAAAATCATTCTGAACATATCAAAAATAAACTATTAATTTCATACATCTTGTTCTATACAACATTCAAAGATATTTCAATATTTCTGGCACAAAACTAAAAACTCTTTCACACTAACTTTAAGAACTAATGCAGAGTATTTTTTTTCCCCCTTGAAAACTGGATGCCAGTGGACTATTTATCCACGTGAAGACGACCAGAGTTTTTAAAAATTTCAGATTCGGAACTGAACATAAGGAGATCTCCATGTGTTGAAGAGCTGCTTTGACATTTTGAGAAATGTTGTCTTCTTGCTGAGAATCGACAGATGAATGTGAAGCTACACCGAGACAGCCTAGTTTAGTGATAGAGAAGAAGTCTCTAATGACTTCCAGGCCACTTGGTGATGAATCACTGCACCCAGCCAAAGGAATAATCACCTTAGTACGCATGTGGCATCTACATTTCTTGTTCTGTCCAAAATCCAAAGGCATTTCAATATCAGTGGAATAAAACTAAAAGAAATGCCTTTATCCTCACACTGAGTAACAATGTAAGCTTGCTCGGGGACAGAAAGAACAATCAGGATTGTGAAGAGTGCTAAAAACTGCTATTGGCTTTCAGACCACACACCAGTCAGCTGACTCAGGTGCATCAGGAATTTTGGTTTTGGTTTTCCCAAATCATCTTAACAAACTAAGGAGAATATGTATGAGGTTATCCAAAATATGCTTGGGCTGTAGGTTATTTAAATCCCCATTAACAGGCCTGAATTTTCACTGATTTTAACATTATTAGTCCAACCCATGTTCTCAAAGTTCATCCTCCACATGTCTTTCAGTATATTTGAAAACCACTGTTTGTAGTTTAAACAGGAAATCTGAACCACAACAATGAGAAAATTAAGTGTTCCCAGGAATGGTACACTTGGAAATGTGCCATGAGGGGCTGCTTAGCCTTATTGAGGTCGCAGCTCTTGGAACAGTCGGAACAAACCGAAAGGATCTGATCTGCTGCCGTGACTTTTAAACTAGCAGCAATGAAGCTATCAACAGTTGTACAGAAACACACCCTGACAACTACAACCTCGCTGGAGAGACCTCACTGCAAATTACAGCGCTGGCAGGAATTAAACTACCATCCAAGGGAGAAAAGGCGAATGTTAGTACGAGAAAAAGCCACCACCTTGTCCCTTTCACCCAAGTAAGTGAGCTATAATTAGACTGTCGGCTTATGTCAAATAAGAATATTCAGTCAAACCACAGCCTCCGGTTCATATTTACCTGTCACCAGCCGGATGAGAGGTTTTAATTAATCTTAATCCCTGCTTGCTCCTTCCTCTTGATCGTGACACACACAGACACACTTCTTGCTGCAGTGTTCGCTAAATTTACAGAGTGGGTGTTGAGAAACGGGGCAGGCGAGCAGAGATCCTCCCACTGACAAAACCTACGAGCGAGGCTACACGAACTGTCAACAACTTCCGGTCAGGGCTTTCAAAATAAAAGGCGCAGCCTGTGGCTTGTTGAGTTTGCCTGATTTGTGCTTTGGAAATACCTGAAAGATAGAATGCAAATATCTGTAAATTCATAAGAGTTTTCAACAGAGTCTTTCATCTGTTATGCATGAGAAAAAAAAGGTTGTTTTTTTTCCCCCCTTGTCATCGAAGTTTACAATGCTTTTCTGTTTTGCATACTCCAACTAATTTTACAAGCTGTCATGTCTGTAGGCCCTTGGGGCAGTTGTTCCAATTCCTGACTGGCAGTCAAGCCCAGCTAATATCCATTATCTGTGGTGGAAGGTTCTAAAAAGACAAAATGCTTAATGATTACACACCCATAAAAATTCTGGCTGTTCTCAAGCTTGCATTTAAGTCAGGTTGCAGTGACCTCCATTATCCGTCAATGTCATCAAGCATTCATATCAAATAATTTATACTCGTTAATCTGCATCTTGTACACTCATAAACTCATAACACATCACAAAAACCCGGCTAAACTTTGATTTTGAAGGCAGATGCTCGTGTTTCCAGTTTCTTTCTGGTTACCTCACACTAACTTGATGCAGATTCTGCAGGCACTGGAGTCACTGGGGTACCTCCGCCCCTCCCCGCTCAAAGATGACATCATCCGTAGTACAAGAAGACTCGTGCAACAGGAGGGATGGGTGTGGATCTCACCAGTGTAGCCCTCTGAAATAACCTCCACTAGTCACATGTGAACAATCACTTCCGGAAACACGCATACGCGCACACATGTTTGTGTTTATTAAGGTTTATTTAATAATTCTAACATGAAGTGATACTGTATTTTCAAAAATTTCCACTGTTATGATGCTGCTGCTTCCTGTGAGGAGTTTCAGTTGTTGACAAGTACATCAATAATCAATTTATTGCTTATAATTACATAATCCATAAAGGGCCCCTCTGTTCACTGCAGTGTCAGTTACTACTAAGCGCATCTTCTTACATATTTCTTACAAAACGTCTACAATTTCTTTTGGTCCTGGGGACCATAGCTCACACTGGTTTGCCGTTTTGCTATTTCAGTGTTTTCTTATATGAGAAATATTTCTAAATGTGATTTTGAACTATTGAAGTATTTCAGAAGTATTCAAACATTGCTTCTACTTTGGGTTTGTAACAGATTGTTAGACCTCTTGTGGGTTAAATTAACAGTATATACGAGTTTACTGTGTTGGACAACATCATTTGATTTCTTTGCCGAGAATGATTTTTTGGCAAACAATACAACTTAAAATACAAGGAATAGCTTCTTTTTGTTTACAACAATACTTTATGATCATCAGTGAAACTCCAGTTTGTGGCAAAGTGAAGGTTCACCACTTATAGCTATCCATATTTTTTAAAATTCTCTTACTTTCTTTTATAAAGTCAGAGAATTATAGTATTGCACTTAAATGCTCAGTACCCATGTCGATAATGAACCAACAACCCCAATTCCCAAAAAAGTTGGGACGCTGTGTATAATGGAAATGAAAACAAAATGCAGTGATTTGCAAATCTCATAAACCCATATTTTATTCATAATGAAACATAGGAAACATTCCAAATGTTTAAACTGTGATATTTTACTAATTCATGAAAAATATGAGCTTGTTTTGAATTTGATGGCAGTACATATCTCAAAAAAGTTGGGATTGGGAAACAAAAGGCTGGAAAAGTAAGTGGTACTAAAAAGAAACAGCTGGAGGAATATTTTGCAACTCATTAGGTTAATTGGCAACAGGTCAGTAACATGACTGGGTATAAAAAGAGCATCTTAGAGAGGCAGCATTTCACACACGAGGTTCACCAATCTGCAAAAAAAATGCATTTTATAAATTGTGGAACACTTTCAGAGTAATGTTCCTCAACACAAAACTGTGACAACTTTGAATCATCCAGTACATAATATCATCAAAGATTCAGAGAATCTGGAGAAATCTCTGTGCGCAAGGAACAAGGCCAAAAATCACTTTTGGAGTGGCACTGGATTAAAAACAGGCATAATTCTGTCATGGAAATCATTGCATGGGCTCAGGAACACTTCCAGAAATAACTGTCTGTGAGCACAGTTCACCATGCCATCCACAAATGCAGGTTAAAAAGAAGAAAGCCATATGTGATCATAAATGATCCAGAAATACAGCTGTCTTCTCTAGGCCAAAGCTCATTTAAAGTGGATGGAGGCAAAGTGGAAAACTGTTCTGTGGTCAGACGAATTGAAATCTCAAATTCTTTTTGGAAAACATGGATGCTGTGTACTCTGCACTAAAGAGGAGGGACCATCCAGCTTGTTATCAGCTTCCAGTTCAAAAGTCTGCATCCCTGATGGTATGAGGGTGCATTAGTACCTATGGAATTGACAGCTTGCACATCTGGAAAGGCACCATCAATACTGAAATGTATATACAGGTTTTAGAGAAAACATATGCTCCCATCCAGATGTCTTTTTCAGGGAACGGTTTGCATATTTTAGCAAGACAATGCTAAATTGCATACTGCATCTATTACAGAAGTGTGGCTTTGTACCAAAAAGAGTCCAGGTGCTGAACTGGCCTGCGTGCTATCCAGACCTTTCACCAACTGAAAACATCTGGCATGTCAAAAAGCAAGAAATATAACGTAGCTGCTCAACAGTCCTGCTGAGCAGCTAGAATCCTATATGAGACAAGAATGGGACAACTTTCCTCTCCCAAAAGTCCAGCAGCTGTTCTCCTCAGTTTACAGTGTTGCTAAAAGAAGACACTGTATATGTTTTCTATGTTCTACTGTGATTTGCAAATCATTGCATTCTGCTTTTAGTTACATTTTACACAGTATTCCCACTTTTTTGGAATTAGCCTCTACATGAATATAAATTCTTTGCTTCATTTGAAACAGTTCAAGCATATTTTTGAAGTTTGTTGCACCTAAAAGTTCAGCTTATATGAAAATGAATAAAATATTTATTAAGGAATGTAAGTCTCATCTTACTAGAACAGTAATTGCTCCCTGAACTATTGTGACTCATCAGTTTACTGCACCAAAGGTTCATTTCCTTTTGATAAATAAGGAGACTGGAAGTTAGTGACACAAGCACACTCAAAACAAATGGGAAAAATCTGATTTATTTCTTAACTGGAACACATTATCCTTCTACCACACACTTAGGTAGCTCATAGTCTAGGTCAAACTATCTGAACAAAGAGTTATGGATAGAAACATAAAAATAAAACATCTGATACTGCTTACAACCAAAGTTATCTTTAAAAATATATGCATAATCTAAATAACAACATGACATAACAAAAATGGTATAAAAGAGGTATGTAGTACATTTAAGGGCGTACAATGTTTTTTTTTGTTGTTTTTTTTTGCCTCTTCTGCAAGCGTCAAATTTAGTGCATCTGAAGAAAAAAACTCTTGAGTCCCTTTCATCTTTCAATAAGGCATATGTGTGAAGTTTATCACATCTTACTATACCGAGACAATTATGGAGAACAATTTACCTTCTCATCTGAATATTGAACAAAGAAAAATTGCAGTTAAACTATACAAATGATTCTTTTTGTTTTTACTGAACAAAACCCTTTGTTTCCTTATTATAATGCCAAAAATAAAAGCAAGCATTTAGGAGCACATTCATTTAAAAGATATCACGAAATCAACAGGCTACCACCGAGCATGTGCAACAGTCTTCAAGTGCCTCAGGTGTTGTCATTCATTCGTTACTGAGAAAAGAAATACTGCAACCAAGACTCAATTGATTCTGTTTGCAACCAATTCTGTATAGGTTGTTTCCTCTGTTTTTTGTTTGTTTGGTTTTTTTTTTACTTCTTTAACAAAACTACAAGAATCTGATGATTGTTTTTGCTGTTTATTCTGTATCCGACTGATTTCCATCCTCATGCTCCAGGAGCATCTCTTTGGTTTCCTCACATTCTCTATTGCGATCCCCTTTACAATGTATGATTGTAAAACAGTGGAATCTTTTTTTTTTAATTTATTAAAAAAAAAAAAAGGTAGTCACTATTAGGGCACAACATTAAAATGAACAATCCATTTAAGGTTTGAATAGCGGCTCAGCCTCAAACATAAACAAGAAACAAAAATACAACAAGGATTTAATTCTCACTGGCAACTGTCACAAACAGCAGGTTTGGGAGAAATACTTTAATGTCACTGAACATGTTTTGTTGCATGACTGAGGACCAACCAAAGCAGATGGGTTAAGATGAAGTGAAGGGACTGGGTCTCATTCTGTAGGTAGATGAAGGTGCTGGTCAGACCCGAGTCTTCCCTATGACAAAGGTGTTTTCTTCTCCCACTGGCCCATTGGTCCAGGGTTTAGGGAGCTTGGGGGGTGGGGTGGGGTGGGGGGGACCATGGGAAGGGCCCTAAAGAGTCAGCTCTGTCATAGTGGTGGCTACAACCTCGTCATGTCTCTGACTCATGCCCTGCCAGTGGGATGACAAACACAGTGATGTCATCGCCAGAGCCCAGTCTATCATTGGGTAGCCGCCAGCCACGCTCCTTCAGCACCCCCCTTGACCTCATAAGCAGGTCCTGGGCTGCCAGTGTATATCTGCATAACACACACCGAGCAGAAAGCATAAACCACCGTTAGAACAGCTACACACTCACGTTCAATAAGGAGAGCTCACAAAACACAGTGAGAGAGGCACTCATGAATGAATCATGTTAAATGAATCCTGTATGTAAGTGTAGTAAAAGTACCAGTAAAACAATGTTAAATAATCAGTTGTTTAAATGAAAGCATGACCAAAGTTCAGAGTAAAAGTGTCTTTGTGGTGGATTAGATATCAGCTAAAAGCCTCTCAGTCTTTAAAAAGTCCCCCAACCACACCTGGCTCACTCTCTGGGTTGCAGAGGTTGTAATTAAAGTACTTTTCGTGCTTTCTGATAATTCAGCTGATGGGTAACCTCCTTATAATCTTTAACACTTATAAGCAACCCTTTTAATCGGTTGATAATACACTGTAATATACCGGTAAGCCTACCAAGTGGGTGACAAATTAAAGGAAAAACCCAAACTAGGAAGGTACCAATTGGCTGAAGATGGGTATCAAGTAATACCAGTCTTGCTGAGCAATATCTGACTACTGCCAAATTTGATGACATATACTGATGTCAGTGACGTTCATCTGTTGTGTTGATCAGTTTTGTTCTGGCTGACTGTTCAAACATAGTGGGATGAAGAGTTTAAAGACTTTAAAACAGCGCAGTTATTTTTCAAAACAGAGCATTCTTTATTTGTCTGAGACAAAGGGGGAATAAATAAAATGAGAAAATAAACAAAAGGAACATCAGCATCGTATCGGCCCAGAATTTCACAAATAGTAAATCTCTAATCTGAATCTAAGACCTGTGGTGCTCTTATGGTGGGGAGGACTGCAAATCAATACAAAGTTGTTGAATGATCACTGTATGTTGAAACATTTCCATCCTAATGAGAGTGGTGTCATGGTTTTCTGTTTTGTCACTTCCTGTTTTATTTTGAAATTGCTGTTTGTAATACACCAGTTAGATCCAGTCCCTCTCTTTATTAGTCGACTCTAATTTCTGCAACACCTGTTGCCAAACCTGTCAGTCACGCTCCCTGGTACACGTACAGTGGGGCAAAAAAGTATTTAGTCAGCCACCAATTGTGCAAGTTCTCCCACTTAAAAAGATGAGAGAGGCCTGTAATTTTCATCATAGGTATACCTCAACTATGAGAGACAAAATGAGAAAAAAAAATCCAGAAAATCACATTGTCTGATTTTTAAAGAATTTATTTGCAAATTATGGTGGAAGTATTTGGTCACCTACAAACAAGCAAGATTTCTGGCTCTCACAGACCTGTAACTTCTTCTGTAAGAGGCTCCTCTGTCCTCCAGTCGTCACCTGTATTAATGGCACCTGTTTGAACTCGTTATCAGTATAAAAGACACCTGTCCACAACCTCAAACAGTCACACTCCAAACTCCACTATGGCCAAGACCAAAGAGCTGTCAAAGGACACCAGAAACAAAATTGTAG
>VUQS01018561.1:1701-41115 GCA_015108495.1 Heterochromis multidens
AACCTCCTCATTTTTTTTTTTTTTTTTTTTTTTTTTTGTGTAGAATCTCCAGTATAATTTAACAAACAAGTACATACTATGTTCCCATAACTCCAGGATGTTTAACCATGATAAATCCTTTTGAATAAATTGTCCTTTGCTTAAATTGGTGAGCAAATCAACATTTACAGCTGAAAGCTTTCAAACCATTTAGTAACCACGCAAGTATAAAGCCTTCATGTTATTATCAGTTTGAATGGTCCCTTCTGTTGCCTGCAGCCTTTTTTTGCTTCACACCCTCTGTGTACACTAACTGTCATTCTTACTCCCACAGAACATCAATCACATCAGGCTCTTTTTGAGTTTTTCTGCATGAGAGAGTCCCACACCTCAACACACGTTTACTTTTCTATTCTTCTCCATTTATTTTGTTAAACTGCAGGACTTTTCACTCAAGACCAGCATATACAATTCAAATTGCTTCATAATTGCCAATAAAAAAAATAAATCATGACAATACCATATAAAATTGGTCTTTGGTAGTCTTGAGAGGTCTAAGATTGATAAATTGTTGATGTATATTTGGAAAAATTCCAAAATTCTTCATTTTAACTGGAATGTTGTCTGGCTCACTCTTGCTCTGAGCATTTGAAGAAATACTGACAAAAAGATTATTACAGATGATGATTTTATCAATTCTGCATAGACCACACAGCTACAGAGTACTTGAGTTAAAAGGGGAATGATGCAGTTTAGTTTTCGCCTGCGTCCAAAATGAATCAAATCTTTTGTAATTTGAAACTTCAGTTTGGTTGTGAGAGCAGTTTTTCATGAAACATAAATTAAACACTACATTATTCTTATTGAGATAAGAGCTTAATAAAGGTGAGTGTTTTTTCTCTAAACCTTTGAGCTAAGTTTTTCAGTGAACTATGCCTTGTCTGCCAGATGAAGACGCACATGTGGCTTAACAACTTGATGTGGTTTTACTTGCATCACAAGTCACAAACCAGACCCTAAATGGATATTTACGCTTCAGGTCTAAATTGGTGTGTCTTATGTGCAACAATGCTGATTGTATATTGAATCTGAGAAGCTCTAAAATATATGTATATAAAACATGTGTGAGAATCAACGACAGTATATAAACAGTCTGTTTTTAGAACATTGCCTGTCATGTGTAGGCACAGGCCAAGAAGTACAGCCACTGCTGCTGTAATAATGTGCTGCTCAACCTATACCTTGCAACCTCGGAGGTATACAGTTTCGTGAAGCTTTTTCCCTTAATAAATGAAATCATTTAAAAAAACTTATTTTGTATTTACTCAGGTTATCTTTGACTAATATTAAAATTAGTTTGATGATCTGAAACATGTAAGTGTGACAAATATGCAAAAAAAAAAAAGAAAGAAATCAAGCAGGGGGCAAATACTTTTTCACAGCACTGTAAGTAATTGCAAATATGACTATCACAATATCAGATTCTCACTATCATTGTCAAAAGAAATCCCAATAACATTATTACAGAGTCAACTAGAACTAGAATGTGGAGAGCAGAGGACAAAGTTTGTATGTGAGACCATACAATAAGACATAAGTGAACTGTTAACATGATATTTTCAAGTTTTCAAGTATTACAGTTGTTATCAATATTGGTATATCTCAACACCCCCGACTGCATGTTTTTGGCGTCTTGAATGCAAATATTTATGACACTTTGGCACATGTAACTCAGCAGTTACCAGTTAATGCTATTGCACTGAAGTACATGTCCAGTATGAGCACAACAAATGGTAATGCTAAATACTTTTATTTTGAGATCTTTTTTTATTATTTTCCCCTTATAAACAAGATATGCCTGTTAATAAATGATACTGAGGCTTTTTCCTGCTTCATTTCCGGGTATTTCTGGTTCCCAGTGATAGTGGTTCCCAGCTTAAATGATGCTCAGGAACTAGTTCTTTGTGGTGGAAATGTAGCAATTTAATCCTTTTCAGGGCCAGTAAATACAGCACACAAGACCACTGATATCCCTGGTAATTCAAATAAAAACACATTCAGTGCTGACCAGCAGTCACTGATGAACAAACAAAGGGCTTTAGAGCCACTAGCTGCAATACTACACATGCACACACAGAGTCTCAAAGGGTCATAAATGTGCATCTGATGATGGCTTCATCTTACTCATTGCCCTTCTAGAAGAGAAACTGAGATTCCAATGGACAGGAGATCATGCCACTGACTGACTGACTTTTTAACAGAATTTTAGGATGTAGTTACCCATTCAGGGTTAAGACAGCACAGAGTATTTACAGTTCCATATGCACTATACTGGACTGATTTGTAGTCTCCATTAAATGCAGATCTACAAAGACGCCTGCATTTTTTCTGCTTTTAGTCCAAGGGAAGACTCAACATCTATTCATACAACAAACTTTGTTAAATTTTGGGTTCAAGCAAGCCTGACAAGGGCCTTTTCAATCTGGAGATGAGAGTGTGTCTTTTTTGCTTGGATATCCACAGACAAGTATATTTTGCACAAGCGCATTTCCAGCAATAAACAGCTGCTTTTGATAAAGTTAATTCAGTCTGCTGACACCGTTCATTTAGTTTACAATTGCAATAATGGATGCACAGTAGCTACAACAATGCAACTGCTTCTTCAGCATGTTCTTCAACAATGACCTTCAGTGTTCTGATATGTGAATGTAATGTTAAGGGTATGAAGAGCTCAAGTGCAACTGGCATGCCATGGATTGATTGTAAGCTTACAATGATTGGCAGTTATATTCAGTGTTTAAAGTCACTCCATCACTCTTGCTAATGCCTGACATTCAGCCCTTTCATCCTTACCTTCTCTCAAATCTGGATCATTTTACTTTACTGCTTATCAAAACTTCAAGAATCATCGTATTAATATTTTGTACTTTTTAAATGGTGTCCATTCAGAAGCCATGTAGTGTGGTTCCGAATGCATCCTGTGACAGGCTGGACTGTCTTCCACCACCCCTGCTGCTGGTTTTGCTATCCATGCTTCAACTGTTGGGTGTCATCTTGGAAAGATATATTCTGGCTTGCTCTCACAGGCAAACAGACATGCATATTATGTAAACTAGCGACTCTAAATTAGTCATAGGTGTAAATGTGAATGTGAATGGTTGTGTGTCTCTGTGTTAGCCCTTTGATAGACTGGTGACCTGTCCAGAGTGTACCATGCCTCTCAGCCTATGTCAACTGGGATAGGCTCCAGCCCCCTGTGACCCTTAATTGGATAAGCGGTTAATAAAGGATGGAAGGATGCATTTTAAATTACAATAATCATTCTTAAGAATTTGAAAAATTAAATCTGATATAAGTGAATTAACAGAGGGCAGCTACACTTATATTTTTAGTTTCACTTTTCCTCTCTATGAATCTTCATTACTTGTATTTATTTTAGTTGTGCAGGTGGTCTCTTTAGGGGGTTTCAAAGGCTTGCGGTATGAGTGTTCATACCGCAGACACTGTATTGTGTTATATCTGATTTGGTTGTGCTCCAGTGCCGTCTGTCCTCACCTCCTTCTGGGAGTCCTCATTGACCCTTAGCTTTTTTCTGACTTAACAGGAAAGGATCCATTTTCAGCACGGTAATCTGTCTGTCAATGTAAGAAGCTGGTGGAGTGTGTGTACGTGCGTATATGGAGATTACAAGAGGAACACCACTTTGCTCAACATCCTAAACCATCACTGGAGACAAAACTTCCCAGTCTTTAGTGCCTCCTGTCCTCACACCAACAAAGGACAACGCTTAGGACCACATAGGTGTTTGCCAGCTTTTTGTGGACCCTCTTCACACTCCACTGCCTCTCTCTATAGAACACATTCCAGTGAGGGTGTTGGGTCAGCACAGGCACTGAAGGACACTCTGTGGTCTGCAGGCTGCAGTAATTTGTTTACTCTGATTAGGCCCAGGAATGTTAGCTATGAAGAGACACTACAAGTCATGACAGCTTCGTTTGACACTTTTGGCAATCTGTCACTGAGACTAGTGAGCAAGCAAACGAGCCACCACTCAATACAATGCCACTCCAATTTTTTTTATAAGGGAGAGTTTTAATCTTTGCACCATCTGGTTTGGTCCTTAAAAAAAAAGGAAGAGGAAAGCATGTCTGTTTATCTACATGATTTATCTCATGTCTTTCTGCACCAATACATTTTCTTTGCACGACCTACTGTATAGCATTTGTATATGAAGATTTACGCTGATGTTAAAGATCTTATCATGAAAGGAAGCTTGTTGAAGCTAAGGCGTGTCTACAAAAAGAGAGATGTAATGAGGGCTAAATTCTGTAGCCCCGTGTTTAAACCCTTGTCTATCATCACATCATTTTGGCTCACAAAGTCCAGCCTAAACGCAGATTGAAAACATTAGTGCATCACATGCTCTTTTATTTAATCTTAGCAACACAACACTGACCACATGTTACAAAAGATGTTTAAATAAATCTGCAAATCTCGAAGTTAACGAGGTAAAAGCAAAGTTATCAAAGGCACATTTTTTCCAGGGTTATTATTTTAACTTCTCTGTTTTATGCTCAACTTCAAAACACCACTGTACTTCTGGCAGAGTGAAAACTGAAAAAAAAGAAGAAAAAGCAGGAATGCTGCTTTACATGCACACCCAATGAATTCTACAATTTTAGTATGCTAATAAACATGTCAATTGTCATTTTACAAGTTCCAGATACACTTTATCTTCTTGCCGCATGTACCTTTAGTAAATACTCCACAGTAGATTCTGTTTTTATAAGCTGGAAGTTATGAAATACGTGTTCACACGGATCAGTTGGTGGAATCATTAATTTCATGCTTCATATCCAACCCAGACTCCTTCTTTTTCTCTTAAGCTGTATTGATGAGAAACAGAAACTGGCTCGATTCTGTGGCTGTGTCATGTTGATGTCTGTGAAAAATATTTTGGATGTAACTCGTCTTAATGATCTGCTCTTTGTCTAAAGTTTAGAGGTCAGAATTTGATGAAAGTTAGAGGACAAAAAAACAAAACAACCTCAATTTCCTTGAGACGCCAGCTTAATATAAGCATTTACACCTACGTGAATATGAAAGGATCACTATGTGGTATTATATACTGAATGCTATATACAGTATATGTAGTGTAAATCTGTAGTGTAAGAATCAAATGTGAATTTTATTCCCCTAGCTGTAAAACTCGTATATGTATCTGAACTAATGTCCTTGTATAATGTTTGTCTTTTGTTTTTTATAGTCAGCAGAGGTAAGGTGATCACTCATATTGTGAACTTTGGCATGTATTAGTTGCTTCTCAGCCAAAAACACAAGGCAAATACATCTCAGTCCAGAATCTAATCCAATAATAACCTCACACGGTGAACTCTAAAAATAATCACACTCTGTCAAAATAACAAGTGCATAATTGCCAGCAAATAACTGCAAGCGACCTTCGTAATTATTACCAACTGTATATCAACACTGGAATTTCAAGGTCACCTTAAAAGTTCTTACAGTATACATAATGCAGACAGAAATTCAGTATACACTGTACACTAGAAAAGATAGTTTCATGAGTACAGTTAGGATAACAAAAAATAATACTAAAAACACAATATGTAACACAACCGCAATACTTATGGCCTGTGTTCTGTTAGGAACATTTTAATAAAAAAAAGAAGAAGCCACATTTCTGTCCTGCAGTTTTAGAGTCTGTGCAGCTCTGTGGTAGCTGCTTTCTATTCAAAAAAAACAAAAAAAGGTTCAAGTCCTCCATATTATTGCAACACAGGTCCAGGAAAAAATTGGAGTGCGACATTTTGTGTGACTGTTCCCCACAAGCTGACAAATTTATAATGTCCTCCTCATTTGTTATGTCAAGCTTGTGAAACTGCTTGTGAAAAGAAATCAGTTCTGGTGCATCATTGCCTTGCTCTGTCTTCCTCCTCATGCTGGCTTTTTCAGCTCAATGCGGGGAAAGGTTATGTAGCAACAGCGGCACAGGCTGAAGAAAAGATTCACTGGATGACTCTCATGTCCAGCAAAAATGAGATGAGACAAGAGTATGAAATGTCCCTTTAATGTGTGGAAGTTAAAAGTTCAGAAGTTCAAAAGACTAGGAGAAGTCCAGTGGGCGGATCATCATGGCTGTGGCTCGAAGCGAGTAGCTGGGGCCCTTAAAGTAGTGCCACTTGATACCGTTCAGCTTCCCTATGTGTTGTCCCTGGTTAAAGTACATGCCGTTAAGGTTGGATGGGCCACAGGCATCAAACCACCAACCTGGAAAGAAGACAAAGATGAAATATATATACATACATATATATATTGTTTACATATAATACAGACCACAGAAGTATTCCTGTATTGTTATAGTACTGATGAAGTTACTTCAACCATAAGTTTTGTGCTTTGTTAAGGTTGAAAGTTTCCCATGGCCTCTCCCACAAAGCCTTGGCATAAGTTCAGACACCATTTCCTGCTATCTGCTGAATGTGTTGCTGTCAATGGGTTCATCAGCATGCCAGTACCTGTTGCTGAACACTTTTGGGACCTCCTTCTATTTAAAGCAAAGAGTGCATGTATGTGCTTCAGTGGGACATCAGAGCAGTGAGTGGCATGGGAAACTTTTATTCCACTCACAAGGTGACACATTTCATAATTTCTTTGAACTATATTGGTTAGATGAAGAAGGTATGTTGTTTGATGTAGAGGATGGTTATATTATAATTTACACCAAACTTGGGCACGTTGAATCTTTAAGGGTTGCTTTTAAAAACTTTATTGTTAGTTTACATGGCAATGAATGTTTTAGCAACAGTTTTACCCAGTTTCTCAATTCAAGAACATGTGAACAGCAGCCCAATTCTTATAGACTAAAACTGTGAAACAACTGGCCCACAAAGGTTTTTTTTAGCCTGAAACCTATTATTAAATCTTTCTAAAGTATTTTTTAAAACCTAAATCTAAATCTTATGTTTTATTGTCCACGTTTTATTTTACCTATTTGAATGATATATGATATAATAAAAATACTTCTATAACATATGAGTCTTTTCCAGTGACTCTGTGACAATGCCAGTGACGTATCTAGAAGTGGTTCTATGCAAAGTTGGTACCAGCACAGCACTGCAAAACTGATGTGCCTAATGTTGGAACCACTTGTGTCAGTGCCTGATGGAATAGCTACAGTAAAAAAAAACAAAAACCAAAAAAAACAATGATTTGTTGTTGCAACTCGCAGATTTTGAATCCCATGATTTTCTTCCAGTGAAAATGACAATGGAATCGCTTTCAAAGCTAATGATATGTAACGGTTCTCAAATCTGCCAGAATGTGAGCTGTTTTGTAAAAATACACTAGCACAGGCACCATGCTGGTGGGAAATTAAAATCAAATTCTGTCTGTTAAAGATTTGCAAACTGAAGTTCATGCTTTACGTAACTCACTTTCTATGTACAAATTACACAGTCAGACCATCTGGCTCCCAGTTGGTTTAAAATGCAGCAGTTAGGCTGCACACTGGTACCAACTGGTACTACTCACCTATACCAATGGCCTCTCCTCATTGCCTAAACGTGAATACAGAAAAGATTTTTAAATAATTGTATTTGTTTTTAAAGCACTACATCGACTGGGGGAAGTAAAGCCCTGTATGGTGGAAATGTTTGCCACTAACAATAGATCTTTAAACTCCCTTTACTTTTTTGAAAAGCAAAAAAAAAAAAAAAAACACTTTGGAAACCTTCCCTTATCCTCCTAGTTGAAATTATTAAAACAAATCTGGCAAAAAGGCCCTTTTATGTATTTATAGCCTATCAGTGCTGCTCGCAATACCTTTATCCAAATAGTCTCTGCTCTTATTAAATTACTTAGTTCACCTTAGTTATGACTGTGCTTGGTTTGAGTGCATTTTAGTGTAGTGGTTTACACATTCTCCTAACAAGTCAAATATCCCCGATATTGCAGGAGAAGACACAAATCCCTTGGGATTAGGAAGGGCATCTGGTGTAAAAATCTGCCAAATCAAACATGCAGAACCTTGTGAATAAGGGTGCAGCCGAAGTAGCATTTGTATTCTATTTGATGCATATACAATACTGTTTGTGTTATACTTTCTGCACTCTAAATAATTCACTTCTCACTTATTTCTGTGTGCTTAATATCTGTTCGGTCTTGTGATTCTGAAACGCATGAGTATGCTTCACATAACCCCAGCACTTTCTGGTTTATGTCATCCTATCTGCCACCGATCAATTCTTATATCTGAATCACTAAGCACACCCACACTGGAAGACAGTCAGATATAGAACATATGGAGGAATGGAATGTGTCAGTCACACAATGACAAATGGCACTTCTCCCTTCTGGCGGACCTGAATATCACAGTGTATATCAGCATGACATTTCACTGAGACCTGTCAGTAATTAGGAGCAGAATTCTGCCCTTGTTGTTGGCACAGATCAGACAGATATAAGTTTCACATTGATTGCTGCTTCATCCTAGGACAAATGGCTAACCTGGCATGGAAACTAGTGGACACCTCTTTATATTTCCACTGCTGCATTTCATTTCAGGTGCAGGTGCCAGAGGGAAGTGAAACTGCACTTGTGGTGCGGCAATTCATGAATACATGAAATTCAGCGAGGTGGGGTTTCTTAAGTGAAGAAAGGTTAAAGCCACAACAGACTATTTTCCAAGCTCAGGAATAAATTAATGTGTATAATTACAGAAAGGGGTTGTTTAAAGTGACAGGAAACTTATTGAGCTTCTAAGCAGTTCTAATCATTCAGTGACTATGGAACATTTTAGCAGTTGGTTTATAAGGCCACAGCTTACCTATTTTGGTTCAGTCTTACCATTTGCATCACTTTCCAGCCAAAACTGAACAATATCTAAACTCCCAAACCCCAGTGTTCACTACCTGCACTGCACCAAACAATGTATAAGCTGTTAAAAAGTAGATTGTGTATGTACTCGAGCATTTAGCAACTAAAGAGACAGATATTTTTCTCAGGACTTGGTGAAGAACAAAACAGAGCTAAAAAGAGAGTGAATATTGGACAGTCAGACGTTTGTCACCAAAAAGCCAGTTTTTTTTTTTTACACTAAATCATCAGGACAAAATTTACAACATCAGACACAACTGGCATATAAACTGAGACAAAATTAGTCTTTAAACTGAAATTTTTTGCAGTGTGTTCGGTTTAGTCTGTTTTACTTTGAGATTGGATTTTTTCCTCTTCAACCCATAAAGCAAATGTGGGCTACCTGCCATCTCTTACAGTACTTGTTGATATACTGCAGATCACACAACTGCTGCCATACACATAAACATTTAATGTGCACATCACAATCCTTTGGGATTTATGATTAGCAGCCTCTCGGTTTCCAACCCAGAGCTTTTTACAAACTTGTAAAATATTTGAGGATGTCTTCCTTTGAAAAACTCTCAAGCACTGCAATTTGTTCTCATAAAAAAAGGACTCCTTCTTTCTCCGGGTGTCTGAGCCTCATCTCTACTGTATGTTCTGGAGCTGGGTAAATATATACATTATGTGTGTCCACACTGTATCCTCTTTATTCTTGGCACGGCATGCTGTGGTTGTCTTCATAAAGGTAGCAGAGAAATATTTTCCCCTTGTATATTTAAGGTAATTACATCATTTGATGTCAGACTTGCATTTATAAATGCACGGAATAAATCAAATGATATACCGTATACAGTACCACTAACTCAGTGCTGGGTTCGGATCAGCCTTGAATCAGGCTACATGTTGTCATACTTCTCATTTGTGGCTGGCCGTAGGCGGGCCACGAATCAAGCAGGGTAGGGGTGTTGATCATTGATCAATTCCAAGTTCCCTTTAACCGACTGCATTTGAAATGACCTAAGAGGTAATTCTGATCTTAAATTTGCATTTAGAAATCCTTGATTGGTACCAGGTCAGGAATCCACAGCAACAGAGCTTCCACGAGGTGACAGCAAGGGTCAGCGGTCTCCACTTACACAGCATGAGAAGCAGAGTCATTTTAAATCTCTCTGACACTTGGTGCCGCGCCCAGGGATTTTTATATTGTGCTTGTTTCCAACCTCAGCGTTATACATGTGGGAGTGGATGGAGAATATAGACTAATAGGTGCAGATAGTTGTTTAATTGGCCACATTTGCAGAGCAAGGAGGTTGTAATCACAGTGACCCGAGCTAATGAGAATGGGATAAAACAAAAAGAGAAAATTGCTTTTGGAATGGCAGTTGGAATGGTTATAGCTCTGCATCACATTCTCATATAAGCGCATTGTGTCCTCAGTGCTGTATAAAAAAAAGGTATACTTCTACTTCTTCTACATTATCCTTTGGGGTCCTTTTGTCATTGTAGAAATTGTGGTCATGATAACGTTGACGTTTACAAAGTAATCTGGTGAGACTGGGAATGTGGCAACATTACAAAGAGCAAAGTCAGACAGAGCAAGAAATCCAAAATGATAACACATGAGTTTTAAACAAACCCTTAGGGAAGCCAAACAATTTTGGTTATGAGAAAACAAACAAGTTCGATAGTGTGTGCCCAAACTGACCAGGACCAAGTGGTACACAAACACTGCAGACCATTTAGCAGTTAAAGTGCCAGTCATTTCTCCCAGGAGGGCCCAAAAATGAGCTGAAATACATGTGGAGTGAACACTGGACTCACATTTTCCAGATGACTTCAAATGAATGTGTGTAAACTAGTAACATTTTGCAAATATGTGAGGTGACATGTCAGTGTTGTGGTTGAATTAGGTAAATTTCAGATTTAGTGATTTAGACATCAGAGGTCTGATCTTGCTGGATTTTATTCCAGCAAATTTCAGAATAGATTCAATTGACGAGAATATTTTAAATGTAAACAGACTATACAGAAATAATATTCATGTCTCAAAAAACTAACTATTATTGAAGAAGGTGTTACAGTTTATGTAAGTAACATGTTTTGCCATAGATGTATGTGTAACTATAATGCACTGTTTGACTGCACTTACCACCAGTTAGCATGAGGGCGCACTTGCACATGCAATTGTCATTGTCCATGTCCTTGGTACTGAAGTCTGCTCCGTGGATTACTAGACTGCTCTGTCTGCCTGCAGTCCCACTGTGGCTTTTCAGGAACAGCCTGAAAGACATCAGGAGGAGGAAAAGGAGGGAGTCAGGATTTCAAAACACATACGTGGGAGGAAATGGGGGAGAGGAGTACGGTGATGTGAGCAGTAAAGGCAATAAAGGCACCAAAAAGACATAACATGCTGCAGGAAATATCTCCTGAGAGATTTTTTTTTTTTTGGTTGTGATTATATGTAGAACACCTGGAACAACATTAACAACAGGGTACAGAGAATATAAAATAAAGAATGAAAGAAAGAACATATGAAAGAATTACAGACAAAAGTGTGAATGAGACAATGGCTAGTTGTAACACTACTGCTACTATGACTACTAGTACTACTACTACTACTACTAATAATAATAATATTCTTTCTCCAGGTAAAAGTCTAAGAGATTAAAAATCTGTTTTTCAATACTGACAATGAGAAGAGGGCTTACTACTAGAATACTTTAAAATGGAAGTGGGAAATAAGAAAATTATAAATAAGAATAAAGTATTTTGCCTGTAAAAACACTCGACTGAGCAGCATGGTGGTGTGGTGGTTAGCACCATCATGTCACAGGAAAAAGGTCTTGAATTTGAATCCAGGTTGGGGCCTTTCTGTGTGGCGTTTGCATGTTCTCCATGTGTCTCTTCAGGTACTCCAGCTTCCTTCCACGGTCCAAAGACATGCACATTAGGTTAATTGGTGATTCTAAATTGGCCATAGGTGTGAATGTCAGCGTGAATGGATGTCTGTCTCTCTATGTTAGCCCTGCGGTAGATTGGCCCGCCTCTAGCCGTATGACAGCTGGGATAGACTGCAGCCACCCCTGTGACCCTGAATTGGATAAGTGGAAGAAAATGGATGGATGGACTGATGGATGGATAACATTAGATTGTAAACAAAGCAGTCTTAGTTGTGGGATTCTTGCACTGCATTTTTAACAATAGCTACATTAAACAGCTTTTATGAAGAATGATCAGAAACTTACAACTGAACCGATTTAGTGTTTTACTCTCAGAGGTACTACTATCCTTAGATATCTCTCTCGACATTTCTCTTAATTACCTCATCAAGTCTAATTTAAGCAAAGTGATAGAGAGCAAATTTAATAAACTTCTAGGTATATCTACCTACTTTGTTTCATACATTGGTGCTACTTTAGTCTTCCACTGCTGTGCATGAAATTCAAAGTGCATCATTTTCACTGGAGTGTAAAATGTCTGCAGTTATAAGCTTATTTAAGCTCATAAGCTTACATTTAGCTTATATTTAAACTTTTGTAAGCTTATTTAAGGTGTACTTACTGGAGAGCTACAGAGCACAGCTTGGTAAATATGTATTCAATTTAAGTGGTGACGAGATACTACTGAAATTCATTTGGATTATTACAGCAAACAGCATGTTTAGGGGACTGATGAGCCATCACTGAGATGAATTCTTTCACACACTCAATGCACAGAGCACAAGTTGAAAACTAATATGAAGCTTGGAAGCAGATTTCTCCTGGGTGTGGCCCACTGTGAATTTAATCCTGGTGTGAGTGATATGTGCTGAATGGGGATATGACAATTCCTGCACCCTTTGGACAGAACGCGCCTTCTCTTATCCTGCCATATTGCAGATTTGCTTTTTTCTCCACGGATGTCTTCGTTTTTCTCACGCTCTCAGTTTCACTTTCTCCCAGCAGAAGAAATTAAACATCCAAAGATCAGGATCGCATCACCAAGCCAGTGAGGTCTCCATCATTATTATTATTATTATTATTGTTAAGTATGGTTCACTCCCAAACAAAGTAATTGCCTGAGATTATTTTATTGACAACAGGGGAGCGTGGGCGTGTTGTGAACCTTCTATCCACTTTGAGTTTTCCGATGAGAAAGTAACAAAAGCAAAATATGGTATTTTATGTTTTAAGGAAAACTCACCACAAAGCCTTTGTGAGGCTTGTAGCTCTGAGGCATCAGGTTGTACATCTCAAAAAAATAGACTGATAGGTTTCCCAGGAAAGAAAGTCATTCAACGTGAAAGGCTCCTGTATTTGGACAGCTGTGTAAACGGCCGATTTGTACACTAGGGTAAAAAGTATGTCTGCTAGTCACAGAGGGGAATTCACTAAACCACTAAACCAGAACGCATAATCCCAAGACATAAGGGTGAGTCATGTTTCTGATCAGTGGCAGCAATGACCACTGGACATGACAGGTTTTAATAAGGGCCAGTTACTATTATGCAAGCAGCAAAGTGTCTAAATGTGCAGGTTCCTATATGTGTGTCAGTGACATAATCTGTGACACATTGGAGTATTATCTGGTATCTAAAAGGCAACAGATGTCTTTGGAGATATTTTCCAGCTCAAAGTAAACTCATCCCAAAACACTGCCTCACTTACAAGTAGGATGACTTCCATCAGCTAATCCCTGGTCCTGTGGAATACAGCATTCAGTGTCAAGGATGAGGTCTGCTAATGCTCTGATAAAGAACAGACTGTGCTTCACATTTACTCTCTCTGTTTTCTTTATGATCTGTGTTGCACTGATGAATTGCCAAACTAGATCTTCAGAAGTCTTTTCGACATGACGCTTTGGCAAGCCCCCTGAAATAGTCTGCGGCTGTGTTTACCAGCTATGCTGCATATTTAAAAGACCAAAAACCCCAATACAACGGACATCTGCAGTTTTTCCTGTCAGAGTCCATTAAGCACTCAAATGGTAAGTGGGATAATCCAAAGAAGGGCCAAGTTATGAACACAAGAGGAACAGATGCCTTTCCTGAAGCCTGTTTGGAATTAGACAGAGAAAAAGACCTTGGCAGATATGGCATCTTCCTGTTAATGAAATGTATCAAAGGACAGGCGTCTACTCAGCCAGACTGGAAACGCAAAAGGCAATACATGCTAATCTGATCTGGCGTTAAAGAAACTTAGTAATGCAATTTGTCAAGGTACATTAGCAAAAAATAATTTTGCAATTATTTGGTTTGTCTTAGCGACAGGGAAAGGATTTATGTGTCATCTCAGGTCTCTAATATCCACTGGGAATGCTGGATTGTTTCTGATCTTTTAACATATTTAAAAAATCTAAGTAGAAACAGTGCATGTCACCAATAAAGGGTCATCTCACGCAACTTAGAAAATACTAAAACAGACAAAACAAAAAAAGATTTATGATTTCCAACTTTACCCCTGAATGTATATATAAATATATATACAGCTAAAACTAACTAGGCACCCCTGCTCTGCATAATTCAGGACAAACACTTGTTACGCCGGTGCTTTACAGTGGCATATATCATAGTCATATATAGTTAGTTCTGCTAAATAGCTGCTCACTGATAACATTAGCCAGCTAGCCGAAACTTAGCTAGAGATGTAAAAAGAGGAAAAGCTAGGGTTAGCTGATAACCTACTGTAAATATGTTCTAAATATGATCACTTCTGGCTAAATCTTCTTTTGAAATAAAAAAAAAATTAAATATGAAAAATAGCTGCAGAAACTGTAATAAGAGTTTCTTAAAAGACAGAAACATCCAAGTTCAGTGCCTCAAAATAAATTCCACTAATTCCACTAAACATTAAGGGTGGATGCAAATGTCCCCAAGGAAGACTCATCAAGAAACAAACAAACCTGCATAACCAAATGCAACTAAGATAAATTGAGTGTTGTACATGTGCGATTTGGGTGAGCTGACCCCTTAAAGCCTTGATACAGATTCAGTTTCAGTATGAACGAATCTACGCTCTAGAGTATTACAGCTCCAAACTGTGTACGTGGGAAATCAGTTGTAGCAGTGTAAGGTGAGCTATCAGATGACACTAATATGTTTATGTGAGACCACTTCCAAGTGAAACTAGGTTACAGTGACTGACATTTTATAAGACTGTAACCTAAAACATGATTATCAACATCATTAAGAGGCACAATGAAGGCCTTGCCAGGAGAAACCATCTTTCAGGTACAAATTTTTTTTTAAGTTCAGGCTAAAATTCAGCACTTATCACTTAATGCACATAGGTTGCATTAATTAATATAAACTACACTTTATATTTGCAGAAATCTGCTTTATTAAAAGCTGTAAAGTGTTTATAAATAACCCCTTAGAGCTGCTTCTTCCCAGATTTAGCGGATTACACCTAAGTGAGATTGATGTGGGGTCCTAGATATGCAAACATGTCGCCTCTTTGAACTTTCTTTTTTAGCTGAAATGTTCTATTTCTCAACACTCTGTGTTACTCTGAACTGGGAGAACATTCCTGTCATATTGTAACTTCACAGAAGAATTATTCTGGGAAGGCTTGGGTCAAGTCCTGAAGCAATATTTGCAATGGAATGTATGGCACACTAAAGTTCAGGGTATTCTTTGAAGAAAATGACAGAGATAAAGTATGGATGGTGGCTAAGCATGCTTGGTTTTTTTCCATCTCCTTACTTGCAGGCGACAACCCTGTCAGCTGAGAGTCCCGCATTAGCCTCTGCACATTAAGCCACTGCAGAGGTTAATCCCCCTGACTGAGGGTTGGCTTCCAACCACAAGGCCACAGAGTTGTCTGGTTGGCTGCTCTCTTGTCAATGGGTGTCATATAGCTCAACTGACATCCAGTGAGGCATTTGTCATGGTGTATAATTTGGCAATATACTTTATAATTTACATTGTTTCATGGAATATGGCCACTGCCACATCCATCTTCTTTATATACCTGTTAAAATATGCAGACCTCTCGTGCTTACTATCACACATACTGACCCCCAATTTTCCCCATCTGACCCAGAAAAATCTTAGTGGTGATAAAAGCACAATCAGTTTTATGTTGCATATTTGCAAGCAGTGTGTTCTTGACAATCAGAAACTAACCAGAAACTTGCAGGGATGGGATTCAATTAGCTCTAACTTAAGGTATCTCTGATAATCTCAGTGTGAATCCTGGATAAAGAAGAAGGTAACCATATTTTGCAACTCAAATCTCTGCCAATTTCTTTTTTAAATCTCTGAATAAAAAAACATAAAAAATGAGATCTGATTCCACAGGGACCTTAGTCATTACCACATGGAGAAATCGCTGGATTTTAGGAACTTGGCTTTCTCAACAGGGAATCTGAATAAAGATGTAATGGCTCGTTAAAAAATAAACATACTGTATAAGTCTTCTAGCTGGGAGATTTTGAACATGCATAAAAAAACATTTTTCCGTGTAAACCTCAACTTGTGTCTGTGCATATAATGAACTAATGTGAATGTTTCTGTCTCAATTTTGGAAGTGACTGCTTTGTTTGGTGCCCAAGGTACGTCTCTGCATCTTCAGATGTGCATTAGTGTTTTAAAGATGCATTAAACATAGTCAGGCATTCAGTGACCCATATTGCTTGCCCTGTGCTTGCTGAAATAATCACATGAAACTTAAAATAATTACTTCTACAAAAAGTATTGAAACTAAAGAGACAGTACAGAGACTCAGCCAGGCTATGATATAAAGTGCTGTGCAAAAGTCTTGAACCACCCCTCGTTTCTTTACATTTTTCTAAGAAAATGAGAAATAGGTGCAGTGAGTTATTGAAACATATGCAAAGATGAATGAAAATACAGTACATAAGTTTAAGAGTTTATACAATTCTAATGAGCTTGAAAGTAAATATATGGTATGACCACCTCTATTCTTGGACACAGCAGGCAAACTTTCATGTAATTTCTTTAAGTAGTCTTCAGAAATAGCTCTCCAGACTTTTTAAAGGACCTCCAAAGCTCTTCTTTGGATGTTGGCTGCCTTTTGTTCCATTCTCTGTCAAGATGATCCCACACTGCTTCAATAATGTTGAGGTCCGGGCTCTGGGGAGGCCAATCCATGACTGACAGTGTTCCACTTTGTGTTTTTCTATCCAGGTATGGTTTTACTGTATCAGCAGTATGTTTGGGGTCATTATTATGTTGAAAAATGAAACCGTTGCCAATCAGACGGTTTCCAGATGGTATTGCATGGTGGATCAAAGTCTGGCAAGATCCCCAACACCACTGGCTGAAATGCCAGACCCTCCACCATGTTTTAGAGATGGCTGTAGACACTCACTGTTGTACCTCTCTCCTGACCTCCTCTGTACATATTGATGATGATTTGAACCAAAAATTTCAAAATTTCATTATTCCGTCAGACCTGTTGCTACTGATTTTTAGTCCAGTTGTATAATTTAACATACCTAATCCTTTTCTCCTAGTTTCCCTTCCTTAAGAATGGCTTCTTGACAGCCACCCTTTTAGGTCAATCTCCTGGGACAACTATGATCTTTATTTAGCTGAACAGGTACACTCAGTAACACTATAACCCTTCATGAATCAGTTTGCCAATAAAGTTTAATTATGCGCATTATTAAAATATGATTATGCTGGCAATTCTTGTGAGCCTCCAGTCCAGTTAACATTCTATATGCACAGATGCACTTTATGTGAACATCCTGGTTTTGTCAGTTTTCTGTGTTGTATTATAAAGATTGCTGATGATACTCCTTTGTTCCTGTAATTCTGTTCACAGCTCTCCTGCAAGCTTTTCTGGCTTCATTCTAAGGTAAGCATGGTTTCTTGAAATTTTTTTTCAAGGTCAACTTTGACCTTGGGTGCTAACAATGAAGGTAAGGTCAAATGCTTAGCCAACCTAGGTACTCATGTTGTCATGGTCCTGGGTCTCTGACCCAGTATTTTGTGTTGTTCTGGACTTACAATTAATTTCCTTAGAATTAAGAGACCTTTTATGTTCTAGTTCCTGAGTTTGTTATCCTCTAATACCTCTAGTTTGTTACTTGTAGTTCTTGATTTCTTGTTTTATTATGTGGGTTCCACTTTCATGTCCAGTCTGTCCTAGTCTCGTCTCCGTGCTTGTTCATCTTCAGTTCCCTGTGTCTGTCTGTGTCCTGTCCCCGTCTCTGTGTTTCTGTTTTCCCGTGTCTGTCCGGTCTCTGTGTCCTGTCTCCCCAGTCTGTCGTGTCTCAGTGTTTGTTTACCTTATCCCTGTGTCAAGTTTATGTGTCTTAAGTCTGGGTCTCGTGTCTGTGTGTTAGTTCCTGTTTTATTTTGATAGTCCCTCGTCTCTTGTGCCTTGTGTTAGGTTTGCTTCCCTTGTCTCGTCAGTTAGATTCTGTTCAGCTGTGTTCCCCAAGTGTCTCCACTCTGCCTAATTTCCTTTTGTGAATTTAAACCCTCAGTTTGCTTCTGGTCTTTGTTGTGATCTCATTCATGGTGTGTGAGCTTTTGTTTGTCTGTTTGCCAGTTAGTTCCTGCTTTGCAATGTTGTTACTTTGTTTGCTCCACCTTTTGCCAGCAATAAAGCTGAGATTTTTAGTTTTCATCTGTCTGACGAGTCCTGCGTATTGGGTCCAATCTCTACCTGCCACACACTGCTTCATATGACACATCCCCCAAGGCCTAGTATATTGTTGTGAAGTTTGAAGATGATCCATAAAAAATTGTGGGTAATATAAAGTTTTTACTGATTTTCACATTTGGTGTGACCTTGACCTTGACCTGATTTTCACCAAAATTAAATCAGCTTGAGCTGTTATTGGTATCTACCATCACACAAAATTTGAAAATGAAATCTTGAAAACTGTGGATGCTAAACTACAGACAGGCAATCAAATGGGAACGATTGCATTCTCCCTCCCTTTGGGGGGAGAATAAAAGAAAACTTCATTCTGTAGAATATTTTCTCCTCTGACTCAGCTTTGTTATTTTTGTTCATTCCATTTACATTTTTGTAATTAGTAATTTTTAATTCTTTTTTTGGATTACATTGCTATTGTACTTTCTTTGTCATGCTGAACAACTATGTTTTCTGGTCTCTTATCTAATATTGAAAATGCAGAGCCAATTTCTGAAACAACAAAACTTTGACAAATGAGAGTAGTTAACTGAATGTGTTCATCTCATGGCTATAGTTAGAAAAATATTTGCAGGTCATCAAATTATAATTGATTTTACTATTTTCTTTTCTGCAACCCATACTGTGCCACAGCAACCAGATTAGATATGATGATAGGGAACTTTTTTCAGCTGTTTGTAAAGAAAGTAACCTCTGCAATTATGGTGACTTGAGTCACAATGAAGCAAAAAACCTAAAATAGACCTATAGAGTTTTCCACCGAACCACAAATCAAGCTTATATGATTGTGAAATGAGCTCATTTCACAATTGCATAACCTTGTGGTTCAGCAGAAAACTCTATAGGTCTAGTTAAATTAAATGGCTGTCAAAGTGTTATGTGATAAGTGATGACATTGCTGATGTCAGCTTTCTCTGTGCAGATACTGTGAAGATTTCTTTTTTTCTTTTTTTTTCATTAGCCGCTACTGCATTGTTGTAGTTTTCCTTATCTGGCCATATTATCGCTTGTGATTTATGGGAGAAAAAAGGTTTTTAAGGCAGGACTGCTTAATATGGCCTTCAATGCAGGCAAGAATATAAGCAAATAGTGCACTCATCTACCACTTTATTAGGTACACCTTGCTAGTATGGGTAGGACCTCCTTTGTTCATTAGAACTGCCTTAATTCTTCGTGGCATAGATTCAACAAGGTGCTGGAAACATTCCTCAGAAATTTTGGTTCATATTGACATGATAGCATCACACAGTTGCTGCAGATTTATCTGCTGCACATCCATGATGTGAATCTCCTGTTCCACCACATCCAAAATATGCTTTACTTGATTGAGATCTGGTGGACTACAGTAAGTTCATTGTCATGTTCAAGAAACCAGTTTGAGATGATTTCAGCTTTGTGACATGGCACGTTATCCTGCTAGAAGAGGCCATCAGAAGATGGATACACTGAGGTCATAAAGGGATGGACATGGTCAGCAACAATGCTCAGGTAGGCTGTGGTGTTTAAATGATGCTTAGTTGGCACTAAGGGGCCCAAAGCATGCCAAGAAAATAACACACCACCACCAGCCTGAACTGTTGGTGCAAGGCAGAATGGAGCCATGATTTCATGGTTTTTACGTTAAATTCTGAACCAACCATCTGACTGTTGCAGCAGAAATGGAGAATCATCAGACCAGGCAACATTTTTCCAATCTTCTATTGTCCAATTTCAGTGAGCAAGTGTGAACTTTAGCCTCAGTTTCCTGTTCTTAGCTGAAAGGTAGAGCACCCGGTTTGGTGTTCTGCTGCTGTAGTCCAACTGCTTCAAGGATGCATTTCTGCATCCCTTGGCTGCAACAAATGATTATTTGAGTTTGTGCTGCCTTCCTACCAGCTCGAAGCAGTCTGGCCATTCTCCTCTGACCTCTGAAATCAACAAAGCATTTTTGCCCAGAGAACTGCTGCTCACTGAATATTTTCTCTTTTTCGGACCATTCTCTGTAAACCCTAGAGATGGTCGTGTGGGAGCAGATCACCAGTTTCTGAAATACTCAGACAAGCCCATCTGGCACCAACAACCATGCCACATTCAAAGTCACTTAAATCACCTTTCTTCACCATTCTGATGCTTGGTTTGAACTTCAGCAGGTTGTCTTAACCATGTCTACATGCCTAAATGCTTCGAGTTGCTGCCATGTGATTGGCAGATTCAAAATTTGTATTCAGGAGATCAGCAGGTGTACCTAATGAAGTGGCCGGTGAATGTATATTCAGTGAGAGAAATGACGTTTCAGTTTAATAATACTTATTTGGGTTCCCTAAGTTATTACACACACACACACACACACACACACACACACACACATTGTGATGTTAACTAATAAAACATGTCAGTTTCAAAGGTATATCCTTTCATTCTGTCTTTAACTTCCAGCACCAGAATTTGACATTTGACAACCCAAATAAAACCTAAAATACACTGAAATGCCATTCAGTTATCCAAATTATCTAAATAATTTGAATGTTAGTAATGCAGTGTTTTAACAGTTTTATTGTAGTGGGCAAAACCAACAAGAATCTGATGACTGAGTAAAGATAAATGGCAGCTCCAAACTTTTACAGCACTGTTAATAAATGTGACATTTATGCTGTGTACATGATTTCATCTGCAAAGGATTAGGACCCAATATTTCACAAAGAAATAATTGCACACCTCCCTCCCTCTCAACAAGTTGAGTGGTTTGTGCTTCACAGTATATGTCGATGAAACGAGACGCTGGCAGCAGGACAAACATTTCCTGGCGGGTAATTCTCAGTATTGTTTATGATAAATGGTGAGTCGTGTGCATTGTTGGACTTAGATTATAATTCTGCCTTCTTTCAAAGTGGTGCTTGTGTGTTCATAGCCTTGTTTTCTTTAGTGCTTAGAGCGTGCATGCTTGTGAAAGAGAGAAAGCAAGAAACAAGCTGACTGACTGTACAGTATAAGGTCTTTATAAATGTTTGCCTGACTCGCGCTGGCGCAGTCTGTATTCCGGTAAATTGCCTCCGATGAAAGAAAATATTCTAAAACCAGCTAGAACACGAGCCTTATCACTTACTATCGCTTAAGTTTTAAAGCGATATAAATGCAATCTGGAGAACTTGTTGCAGATTGTTTTATATTTAAGAGGAAATAGGTGCCAAAGCAGAAAAAAACAAAATCTGGCAATACCGGTTTGTTTGGGACTGGCCATCTGGTTTGTTTTGGCCCATGTTTCAGAGCAGCAATGAGTGATTTTCATACCACAACTATTTTTCAAGAACATATCTATTTATAGAGACCCGCATGTCTCCTTAGCAGTATGAGCCTGCATTCAAAACAGGCTAGAATGGCCGGGGATGCCCTTTGCCTGCTGCAGTGTGACAAAAACAGTTTTTACATAAAAGCTTAAGTAAGTCTGGTTAAAAATATATGTGAAACACAGGAAAGGGTGATGTAAAAAGTAAATGCATGTGCTTGTGTAAAAATTAGTGTAAATGAAATGCATGTAAACGTATACGATGGTGCTTGGCTTCTGAACATTTTCATAAACTTATTACTTTTACAGTAAAGTGCATATTGATGTTTGATACACAACCCTATAAATACGCTGGCCTGCACTTCACAAATCTTTGTGACAAGTTGCCAAGCCTGAAGTCCATACTGTGCATTCAAACCTGAGCCAAGAAATAAAGGCTGAAAGCAACAAAAGATGGCGTTTCATTCGGTCCTCACATTCTGAGTGCTCAAAACTTCAACTCTGCATTAAATTCAAAACAAACAAAAAAAAACAAAAAACATGATCTCTTCCGCTTAAATGAAATCCATTCTCCAGCCCCTTAGAGAAAACCACACAGCCCACTCCAGGTACTAGCTTCTCAAGACAGAAAATTTGTAAAGTGAAACCCATGTCATCGTAAGACGATGCTGAAAATTAGATATGGCAAAAAGCTTTGCTGCTGTAGGGAAACACTTGAAACCTGTATTCTTTGATGGAGCTCTGGACAGATTATGGTAAAGGCTTTTAAGCCACAGAATCTTGTTCCTTAGCTCATCATTCAAAGATGAATAAAAGTCATTTCACAACTAAAGGGACTTCTTATCACAAAGAACCAGCCATCCAGTGAATTGGAGATGTCAGACCTTCGCCTCTGAAGCCAGCAATTGCTTGGAACTCTGGAATTTGCAGCACTTTTCCACATCTGAGAGGGCCAAGCATCTGCCATAGTTTGAGGCCTGTTATCATTAACCCCCTCAAAAGAAAACAGAAACCTTTGCCCTGCAACACGCAAGGACAAAGCATCAATCAAATCAAAGTACAGTTTGCAATGAGGAGACGATGACAAGCAATACATTTGGGCTGGAAGGAATTTGCAATGAGACAAACCTCACCACAGACTTATATAACAGGAAAGACATGATTGAGGTGTCTGGGAAGCTCAGTTACAACTCATGGTTACAATCTTAACACTTTTTCTTACCACTAAAGTATTATTTTCCAGTATAATTTCTTTCTTCCTTGCTTCATTTCAGATATATGCTATAGATACAGTCTCATAATGTCCAGATGTGCAATGATCAAGGCAAGAAAAGGTGAAGAGAAGACCAAATGCTTGTCTACACTTTGAGACGTCTGTGGCTCAGGAGGCAGTTTGATCCCCAGCTCCTTCTGTCTGCAAGTCTAAGTGTCCTTGGGCAAAATCCTGAACCCACAATAAACTATTGTGTTGTGTGATAGCTCAGTTCTGAAAGCACTTTACTGTTTACACAACAGCTGTTTCAATCATTCATTTCACGGCTGTCTTATGGAACAAATATACTTCTTTCTTAATCAATTCTGTCCACACAGGCTGTGTAATAGCTTGTATTTGACTCACACTGTGTATGTAACCGTGACCCGAAGCATATTTTTATGCTTTAAGTCTGTTTGCTTCCATATTACGTGATTAATTTTGATTGTTTGTTGGGCTTTGAACACTGCCAAAACTTGACTGACACTGTGCTGTGTTTGGACTGAGCTGTGTCAACATTGTGTAAAAGCCTAAAACTATGGTAGTGGCTTTGAAGCTGTAATGAGGCACAGCAGTGCGTTGAGCAAAATGCTAATGGCATCATGCTAACACGTGCACAGTGACAAAACTAACAGGCTAATGTTCAGCATGCTAGCATACTAATATTTGTTAATTAGCACTAAACACGTAGTTAAAAGTATTTGGAGTAGTATTGGTTTTGCCGTTATTTGGTCTCAGCTAAAGAGCTGGTCTGACAGTGGTGCCACACTGAAGGTGAGGTTATGTGTGAAGGGATATTTTAATGTTTATCTTACATATCATGGAAAATTCATCCAATGATAGCTGAGAAATTTCAGCTGACCTTCAACTGACAGTCATACTAATGGTGGAAAAAAATGTAATTTGAAAGCCTGTTACACATTACTTGTTAATTTTTTTTTTTTTTTATTACTGACCAGAGAAAGTAGCACACTACTCGTTACATTACTTTTGTGTTATACTGCAACATGGCCTGAAATGCACAGCCACATAATTGCCGGGCTACTGTTTACAATATAAATCTTAAGCCACAGTCCCACATTCTGACTAGTGACTATTGTTTAAGTCTGAACACAAAGCAACGTTGAAAGCCTGCCCAAAGAGACTTCAAAGCCATTGCCACTGCAATTTTATTTGTTTTTTTTCTTTCTGTCTACCAATTGTGCAGATAACTGAAGAACCTTTGTAACGTAATTGTAACTGTAATGTAATTATTGAATTTACTACAGTAACGTTACATTACTGCGTTACTAAAAAATGTAATATGATTACAGCCAACAGTGGTAACATGGTGCTAATAAGCAAATTCTGGCCTGAAAACACAATTATCCCCCATTTTGTTTACTATTACCTGTAGTTTTGCTTCTCACTGCCTATTTGGAAGCGATCATACAGTGAAAAGGCCTGGAGTCCGTCCCAGTCGGTCAACTCTACACGGAGGGCATACTGCCTCTGGCTGGTCAGCTGGTAGACATACTCATTTCCCAACCAATGCTCCGCAGACACACTCCCAAAACCCTGCAATGAAAAATAAAAAAAAAATGCAATATTCAGCATGGAAACACCACCGAAAATGCTTTTTGTAAATCATAAACTTGAGATTAAAATTTCTCATCCCGTCTCTCTTCCTAGAATGATAACATCTTCACACTAGAGGATTGTGGAATGAATGAGAAGGAATTTTCTAATTTACTTTTTCTTTTTTGTCAATCAGAAATGAGATCGGAACAAACTGTCTCTGATAATAAATACTGTGGTTTGTATACCAGCAGAAATGTTCTTGTACTGCTGTAGCATCCCCCCAAAAAGCCACACATATGACTTCCACTATATATTAGAAATATTTTATTCATGTTTCTTGAGCATGCTTTTGGCTGGGTCTTTAACTTGGATAGACTTACCTATCTATAAAAGTACAAAAATTGGTACCAGCTGAAATAGAAGCGCACCTTTTTTCCATTTCTGTCTTCCACTCAAGTCACACATGTTTAACTCATTATTACTTAAAGAATTCTTTCCCAAAACATACACCGCATGCACAGACACTCCTTCAAACAAACTGCAAAAGTTTGTATTTGATCACAGTGGCTCCCGGTCACAGGCAAAGTGCTTCTGACAGCAGTGAGAGCAGTGGATTGCAGAGGGGGGGATATCACTAAGCGGGATGACATTACAGCTCTGACAGGACAGTCAGGGCCGCTCCATTAAAGATTGTAAAACAAGGGGGCTGAAGTGGGCAAAGGGGCAAAGTCAGAGAGAAGTCGGTGTTTGTGCTGTGAGTGTAGTGATGAGGAATGGCAACGAAGGAACACAAATACGGGGCATTCCTATGGCCTTAGCCATGTCCTGCTGAGTGGGTGGAAGAGAAAAGGGCTGGGGCCCATTACCACTCTCTCTCTTTTCCTCTCTGTCGCTACAATTGATCTTGCTCCTGATGAGATGTTCCCATCTGAAGGGCTTTCAGTTTGGTCCAATGCCTCCTACTGTGACCGCAGTTTATCTCAAGAATTCTTGCTTGGAAGAGGCTTGGAGTCGAGATCTTTTGACAGTTTTCCCTCATATAGTTCAGACGCTTTGTGATTCCTCACACGCAAACCTGATCTACATCACTCAGCCCACAAAAAGATGAGGAGATGGTTAGTCATATTGTTGGACTGAGCGCTTGGTTTGCATGTCAGTTACACTTGCAAAATTTCCTGATAAAAAGGAAATGTGAATGTTGAACACTCTCATATCTCTTACGGACTTATTTGTTCCCAACCTTTTTTTTTTCGTCCACACGGTTGTCAGGGGAGCTGTAGTAACTTATTAGCACCACCCATCACTTATACACCTCATGGCCAAAAAAAAAAAAAAGTCACACACTCTAATATTTTGTTGGACCACCTTTAGCTTTGATGACGGCACCATGGCAGCGTTTCGATAAACTTATACCATGTCACAACATTTATCTCCATCCAGAATCACATTAACTTTTTGCCAAGATCTTGTCTTGATGATGAGAGAGTCGAACAGCCACGTCAAGTCTTCTCCAGCGCATCCCAAAGATTCTCAATGGGGTTAAGGTCTGGACTCTGTGGTGGCCAATTCATGTGTGAAAATGATGTCTCATGTTCCCTGAACCACTCTTTCATAATTTGAGCCTGATGAAGCCTGGCATTGTCATCTTGGAATATGCCTGTGCCATCACAGAAGTATGGTAGGCAACATGATGGGTGCTTTATCTGCCTCTCTTCTTACCCTGTTCTAGCCATCACTTTGGAATCACGTGACCTTTTTCCATGGCTTCAGAGTCCAATCTTTATGCTTCCCAGCAACTTGAAGCCTTTTTTTCTGATTAGCCTCACAGATAAGTGATTTTCCTACAGCTATACAGCTTTTTAGTGCCAATCGCTTGAGTTCTCTTCACATTGTGCGTATGGAAATACTCTCAGTATCACTACTAAACATTGACGTGAGCTCTGCTGTTGAAGTTTTACCATTTGATTTCACAAAACTTTTAAATGATCTCTGATCACAATCATTCAAGATTTTTTTCCGACTACGTTTCTTCCTCAAAGATGATGGTTCACCACTATCCTTCCAGGTTTTAACAATGTGTTGGACAGTTCCTAACTCAATTTGTTTCAGAAATCTCCTCATTTGTTTTCTTTGGTTGATGCAGGCCGATAATTTGACCCTTCTAAAATGGAGTAACATCTTTTCCATGACCACAGGATATGTCTTCCGATATGATTGTTTAAGAAATAAGAAGCGACTCACTGCATCAGTTAGGGTTAAATAATGTGTTGCCAGCCAAAACAAATGAATAACTTAAATAATTATACAATGGGAAGGCTCTTACTTATTTGCTTAGTTAAATCCAGGTGGTGACTTTTTTTTGACCATGCAGTGTATAGTGATGGTATCTTTAAAGATTTTTATGCAGCTACATTGTCAATATTTAAGATGTCAAGTTTGCATAGTTAGTTTTGATTGGCTGGATGTTTCAACTACTTTTATACTGCTTTTAGCAATATTATTAAAATAACTATTTAAACTCAATCCTTTTCAGTTACTTATTCTGTATACTAACTGTTTTTGCATTACCTGAAGGTCTAAGGAATCTTTTTTTTTTCAAGTATTTTTTTCCAAGTATTATCTATTACTATAGCACTTTTATCTTCATTGCTTGCTTGCTGACATTAATCCCTCCTAAATGCATGGCATGATGTTAATATGTTACAAGTGACTCAGTCTGGTGGGCAGCTGAGTAATTACTGTAAATAAAGATATGTGGTCACCTGATAATGTAATTACAAACATGGTCTTGAGATCATATTCTAATGTACACACTGTGTCCCTCCATGGTCTCACAATGAAACTGAGCCTCAGTTTTGACTGAAAGATTAACAGATCCTCTAAATACAATAAACGTGTGAGTACAAGCCTCGGGAGACCAAGAATGTGAAAATTAATAACACAGTAAAACCCTATTGATGACTTCTAGACTTTTCAAGGACACTCTAAGCTGTTAGTTAGCACTGTAAATGTTGGCCAAGTCCTGCGAATGCAACCTCATGCACTGAGCACTCCATGCACTCTCTCTGTACACCTGTTCAAAGCTGGAAGGTTTCCACTGGTTGTCCCATTTGTAATTACCTTTTAGGCCTCATATTACTTTTCCCCTCCTGTTTTGCTCTTTTTTTTAAATCATTTTTATCTCTTTCTGTTACCTTTTACCCTGCTGACCTTTCACATTTCTTAATTTACCTCAAAACAATGAAACTCAGGCCACTTTGAACAAGAGATTTCTGTCCTGTTCCAATGTTGATTTTGCTGATTTTTGATCAGAATATTTCATTAAATCAGCTGACATTTCGATGCCGATGAGGATTTCTCATTGAAACAACTCTGCAATCAATATATAGGTGTAAAAAACTGACCCTCTCAGAGTTGTGGGTTTATACTGTATTTGGTCCAGTGTGCAAGTCCTCAACCTTGTAATGCCCCCAAATGGCTTTATCTTTTCCTACTTACTGATAAATTGTACAACAACAGCAGCTGAGTGATGAGGGAAACCCTTAAGTGGAAACAGATTATAGGGGAAAGAAGAAAAATTAACTGAAAGCAAGCGCAAGGTATACACAGGCAGCTTCTATAGCAAACACTAGCAATGAAACAGCCAGAAAAAATAAATCCAAGTTACCATCTAAACACAGCCTAGGTAGGAAATGTTAACACCCTTAATGCAAATATGCACAGATTTATCCTTGATGACAAACACCTGGCACTGCTCAACCGAGACTAAACAAATGCTTTGTTTTCAGATTTAGGTAGTAATTTCCTGTTGGAGAAGAGGAAGAATAACAGCAGTGAAGCCTCGGCTAAGGAGCGGTGCAAGTCTCAGATACCCTAGACAATTTTGCTAATACAAAAACGACAGGGGAGATATTGCAGAGGAGGAATGACATCTGGCCGAAGTGTTCCAAATGGTCTTGGATCAGTGCATCCCGACTCTCGTGTTTTCAACATGTTCAGTAAAGGCCAAAGTGTGCACAGTATTTTTCATCATCACACAGTGGAAGTGTATTTTTGAAACAGGAGGTCTTGTTCATCGTACAGTTTCGTAATTTATGCTTAATGGATATGGATGAGCATGTTCTCCAAGTTTCGGGATGTGTATGCACTTCTTTAAACACTGTCTTGTGTTTAAAGAACAAACATTATCCTCTTGTTTTTAATGTGAATGAGTGCCTGAATAATGAGTGAAGAGCTGTGTGCGTGTATTTGTCTTGTCTCACTATCTTGTACTCCTTCCATGTTCTCTGGAAGTCCATGCTGCCGTCTTCTCTGCGCTGGATGACTGTCCATCCACCACCGGCTGTTTCCATTCTGCAGTACACCTACGCAATATTAAAAGGATAGAAAGGGAGGGTTGGAAAATACTACGTATTAAGGTGATGGAACACTGATAACACCCATAGGTCTTTGTATAGTCAGAAGATGTAATTTAACTACCAAACTAATGGATTCAACATTCATTTCAGGCCTCTAAAATTCAACATCTCAACTCTCAGCGGCATTTACAAACAGTGAAAGGTCATTTGGACAATTATTTGGTTTTAGACACTCCTTTCCTTAGCTTTAGTGATGAATCATCTTTGGGAATGCAAAGTATCTATGTCTTCTTCAAACTCAATCAGCATCTCCTTATCCCTCAACAGCTCCCTAGAGATGTTCCTCATCAGTGGGCCTTGTTTCTGCAAAATCAAAGTGGAGGTCCAGGATGGACACATACTAGCAGACACCTGGGTGTAGTGTGGCCCTTAACCTTGGACCTCAGTGTGTGTAAGCTGATAATGCAGTACTGGCATTCTATCTGCAGTGTTACTCTTTGTTTTGAGGAGGATACCCCAGGGTGGAGTGGAGAAGGTCTCACACCTCAGGCAGACCACACAGCTGAACACACACGAACACAGCCTGGGTATAATTAAGGAGGTAGCCCAGACAGAAACCTTCTCTTTAAGACTAATTCCTCATCCATGCCAAAAGCATTCATACCAACACACACACACACACACACACACATGCTATTGACAAAAACTTTACAACCACAGCCAGAAGTAAATATTTTTTTTGCAGAATTTCAATTCATATCTTTTATGCGTAAAAACTAACACACAAAAAATAACTTTCAGTGGGAATCAGTACTGACATGAACATCCTAGGCTAAAAACAGGTTAGCTATATTTCCACAGCAGCTAATATTGTCTATATATCTCGCCCTACTACAGCTGGGATAAGATCCAGCCCCACTGTGACCCTGAATTGAATAAGCAGAAAAAAACCGATGGATTGATGTAAAAAAACAGACTTTCAAACTTGGTTTGTTTTAACAAAACTCGCAGATTTCTCAGTAATACACCGTGGAAGTTGACAGGAAATCTCTCAGCCAAATAGATGTCAAATGTTTCTATGGGAGATATCCAACCAGAGGCTTGAAGCTTAGATAGCCTACTGTTTAACAAATATCCTCAAAAGTTTCCTCATCCTTTGTGGAGATCGGAATAATAAACAACAGCTCAAGCAACTTTATACATTAAAAGGCTGGGCAAATTAAAATTTCAAAAATGAGATTAGCCTAACAGTAAGGAACAGAAATCCACACACAAACCCCATAACTCACGAAATCATCACTCTCATCAATCAGACAGAAAATAGCCAAGTTGCCAAGGGCTTACTCAAAGAGAAAAAGCTGGGTTTCTCTCTACATTAGTTGTAACTGATGCAATAACACGTAAATAAATTTCAATTAAATTCAGTAGTGTAAATGTGAAACACACACACACACGCACTTGTACCTTTGTCATCATGCTTATGAGTGCGGTGTCCTGTTTCTCACCTAACCTCCCTGCTAAACTCCTGAACTCTCAGAGCTGCCAAAAGTATTTTTAGCTTTCAATATTTCCGCAGCAGCTAGCACTCATCATTCACACTCATCATTGGCTAATGTCCCGCGGTGGCTCTGGGGTTGGTTTTAGCTCATACGGAGAAAGCTGAGTCTAATATTTAAAGAAACCAAGTCAAACCCTGTAAATCCATTATAAAAATGCTTCTCAGAGGTGATGAAAACTTAAATATTTTCACATTACAGAGAACTGCTGGCTGCATATCATGGCTTCCCACCTTTTTGGTCTCCTGTGAATTTATGTGGATGGTGTAGACGCCATTCTTATGGAAACCAGCCTGGTACAGGTCGGCACAGTCCCGGAACTTCTTCTCTTCTTCTGCAACCTTTGTACTGTTAGGAACAACTGCAGATACACAAGAAATTCTTTTATTAGTGTCACACTGTTTTTTCTCTGTATAATACTGCATCACAAAGGCAAACAAAATGCCCTTTTTCAAACAAACCATGGGGCTGAAATGAGTGACCACACACCTCAATGAGAGTGAAAATTCTCTGGAAATCTATAACAGTGGTTACCTTAAAGGAATTGCTGAGCATTTTGGAGAGCAATATATACATGAATTTGCTGGGTTAGATGAGAAGATTGGTACTTTTCTTTTCGTATTTGATTTAAGTTTACAATTAAAACTATTTGCTTAGCATATGTGGTGGAAAAAGGGGGAAACCGTTCAAAAGCTGAAAAATGAACAAGCGCAGCGGCTTTGCAGGAATCATTCTCTGTTGGGTGGTGTGACAAGTTGAGGTAGTGTTATATGAGCTGTGGATAGAGCTTGGATAGTTATTTCCACATGCTTCTTGTTTTTATACTGAGCTAATCAGTCCCTCATAAAAAGGCACAAACATGAGTTTACTCATCTTCTCATCTAACTCCATGCCATAAAACAAATTCTTAACTTAATGCCTTCTAGAAGTTTCAAATGATCAAAGGATATTGTCAAATTACTTGAATGCTGTGAATTCTTTGAATAACTGTAAACAAAACCCGCAATATTAAAAACTCATATGTACAGCTTCTTGTGTCATAAAAGCAGAGTTTAATAAAAATCACAAATTGGCAACAAACCCATAACTGACCAATCTGTCATATTTCAGATCCATATATTTCACAGGGGAAAAAATATATAATAATATAGAAGGTCTCACTGTGAGTGTAACCACCAGATCAACTTTGAGAGCAACTAACTCATTTGCAAGTGAGAAGTGTTCACTGCATGGATGTTTTCACACTCTGAGAGAAGGCCCGACTTCAACAGACCAGCTGCATCCATTTCCATCTGTTGATAATTATGGTGGCGTTATTTTGAAACCAAGCAAGGGGGTAAGGACAAAATACTACAAGCTATAAATTTCAAGTTCCTGTTATAACAAGTGGTTTATATTTACTTTCCAAGCCCTTGTTATATTGGTGGAAATACCTTCTGATTCTCTCTCTCTTTTTTTTTTCTCCTCCCTGTCCCTGCCTTTCTCCTATCATAGAAGGGGTTCATCTTGGTTTTCACACCATTGTTTTTATTGTTGGAACCGTTGAGTCAAAGAAAATGTCAGGGAAAAGTGAAATGTGTCAGTGATCCTTTGATCCCTCCACCCCCTCTCATGGATGCAGAACGTCTCAGTAGAAGCAGGCTGCTTATTTGGGTGTAGTATCTGAGCATTTAGACAAGGTATTGAGTGTCAGTGACAAGAATCCCCCGCTGTGACAGGTTGACAGAGTGGACCCTTGCTCTGCAGACTCTAATACAACAAAGAACGGCCCTGTCAGGCAGTAATTGACCCCAAGCTGGCAGACAGCAGGACACATTTTAGAGGCCTGAAAGATCACTGTCAGGGGGGAACTTTCTGGTATTCGATCTGTAACAGCGTGGACAATTATTTCACAATTGCCTTTGACATCTCCCCTGGTGGAAGAAGACCGTCTGCCGAGGGATTGGACTCTCCAGCGTCATAGCGGCTCCCTTGAACAGCTTGCTGCCCAGCTTTACAAATATTATTTATGTCCCAATATTTATTTACAGAAAAATTTTTTGTGGTTCAGCAGGGACTCATATTCAGCAGGGGGTTCATGTGAAAAGACCAGCAGGGCTTGGGTGTTTGCATAAATCAGGATCCTTGCCAAATGAGCCCAAATAGCTGAACTAAGAAGGTTGAATAAAGGAGCTAAATGGACTGCCATAGAGATCCCTGCTCCCATGTGACTATAATCAGTCCTCAGTGCCACTGAGAGTTAAAAGTGATTACACACAAGAGCAAGTGGATTTCTTTATTTTGTGTACTTGCAGATCAAGCATGAAACACACTACAAAACAATGCCAATTCCTTCCCGTAATACATTTACAGTAATACAATGATGATTAATACTTGCTCTTGTGATTTATTACAACATAATTTACTTTTCTCCTATTTTTGGATCTCACAAATCACCTAGCAAAGTATTAAAATCCTATCCCTTCCCTTTGCCAGATACTGCACTTGTCAATTTGATGAACATGATGCTATTTATATTCAAGGTCAAATAGACCCCAGCTGGACCTCTAATGAACAAACTCAAGTAACAGAAATCCTAACAGACTTCAAACAGAATTTTTAAGGGTACTAGAGCATGTGCACCCAGGACAGTGTAGAGTGAAAAAAAAATCATTAAGTATAAAACTGATAAGAACTAATTATGCAAAAGGGTAAAAAAAAAAAAAAGGCCCGGGGTCTTCAGGATGTTAAACAGAGAATTAAGGGTAACATATGAGGAGGGTCACTGGTATCATGAAAATGTACTGGTTAAAATTCATTACATTTCTGGCAGTTAGTTCTCTCTGTTTTATGTCAACCACATCTCTTGAAGAAGTACAGTAATACGTACAGGTAATTTGTTTTTGGAAATACATTCTGTAGGAGGTATATCACATCTAAATCGTGCTTTAGCTATACTCAAAACTGTTTATGCTGAATATACCTATCAACATTCACATGATTTCCCAGATTTTCACCACCAATAGCTAAATCATTACTTATCTTTTATGCTTTTTATGTTTAGGCTTCTCGAGGCACTTGGTTAATGCTCGTAAAAGATTGTGTTCTAGTTAATGATTGAAAAAGTCTGACTCTTAAACTAAAACCATTATCCTTTCTCTAACCTGAACCAAGTGTTACCGCAACCTAAATCATTTGAGGAAAATGACACAAACCCAAGTCTCTGGTGCCAAACAAAGTTCATGGACTGGAAAGCGACTTTGTTGTTAAATATTTACCATGCACCAAATACTATTCTTTTCTTAACTTTTCTTTTCTTAACGCAGTTTCTTGCACGTAGCCTCTTGCGGGCACTGCTTGTCAGGGTTTTAGACAAATGTTTTGCATTGTTACATTTTAGCTGTCTATGAAGTCTTTGTAGTTTTACTATGTAGAATTAAGAATGCTTGCTGATTGCAATTTGTAGCTTAACTTAGATGTCTAAAATTGTAAACTATGATTTAATAAATAGCTGAATAAAATACTCAGTTTTACCTTTTATATACAAGAACAGGTTCGATCACTACAAACAAATGAAATATTTCAGTTCCCCCTGTATAAATTGAATCAGAGTTACCACTACCTTTGGAAAGGTTATTCAGGTGGATGGAAATAACTGCGCACACTTTACAACCACCCAGTGAAGCATGAAAATAATCATGTGCAGCAAATTTGGTCTGGAGCGTCTAATGAAGTGGCTTACCATGCTGTCGTTTTGAGGGCATTACACACAGCAAAGGCCATTTTTTTAGGCTTTGCATGGAACCTTAAAATAATTATACTCTGACTAAGCAGCTGTAAAAATGATGAATGTCATTCATTTAAATGGATAAGAGAACACTGTAAAACAAAATCACATTTAGCAGCCAGATTTTTTTTAGCACAGAGTTCCAAAGCTGAGGTCAGGTATTGTTCATAACAATGTGTGGCTCACTGCTCTCTAATGAGGTTCGAGTAATGATTGCAACCTAAATAACAGCTCCATTGCGGCATCTGGTCATACTGAAAATATCTCCCCAGCCCTCACTTTGCATAGCAACAGCTGAAACACACACTGGAAACCTTAGTTTTAGGAAAAGCAATCAATGGACAGCTGGTGGGAAAGCGCATTTTTTGGAGATTTAGTGCTTTTTCTAAGCGTCTGTCAGTTTCCCCAAACTCAAAGATGATTTGAGTCCATGCTTTAAAGGAAGTGCTCAGGCTCAGTTTTCAAAACAAGAGCTTATTAACGCAAGCAGACGCCCCTCGATGGTATAAAATGCTAAATCTTCACTCAAATGAAAACACTCATTTGTTTCTCAAACAAACTAAAGCCCTCCCGTGAACATAAAAAAACAAATCTCTGCTGCTTCTGTGCTTTAAATGCTGCTGAAAAACAGGGGCAGTGCATCAGATGACCAGAGAGCTCTACCAACTCCTTCACCTTCTTCAGACAGGGCTTCCCCCAGGAGCTATTACAGTTTGACTTATCTGGGCTGGGGTGAGGAAAAGGGAGACCTCTGACCTGCATGCCCGCCCCAACCTTCAACACCCCCTTGGAAGAGGAAAGGACCAACCACAGAGTAGCAGCGGCCACGTTCCATTTCTATCCCCTCTTATTAGGGCAGCCACCAATCATGGACTGGGGGATGGGCTGGGATACTCTGCTCATCTAACCAACCCTAAAAATACCAAATATGGTGCTGAATTATACGCTATAAAAGTATAATTTACAGAGAATTTAATCAATGTTGTTACATTACAACACCAGCAAAACAGAGATCTACAAGTCTTGCATCAAGACAAACATCTTAATGCAGATGATCCATATGGCCCAGCCAGGCCAAAAGGGTCCCAAAAGACCTCCGGTAATTAAATGCAATATATACAAATCCAGACTAAGCAAAGAGGCAGTCCGTGACCTTTTGTTGCATGGAACATTAAAATTACAAAAGGCAACAGCATGATAAATACAAAGCATGTGTTAATCATGTGCAGCAGCTATCCGCTCATGACTCCTTCATCCTTTCAAGCCCTTGTTGTTTCCTGTCTGATGGGAAACGTCGAGAAGCACTGTGGGGTCTCGAGGCGTCTTTGCAGGAAATCCACAAATGGAAATGAGGTTGCAACCAATCCCCCTGACACGGACATTCATGTCAAATCTCCTGTGACCAAAGGGATTTTGGGCAAATGTTAGGATCAACTAGGTTTGGTGTTTAAATGTCTGAGAAAGGGGTAAATGAGTTCACTGTGTTTGACTGAACAAGAAAGGTTGCATTGCTGTCGGGTCAAATGTTGGGCTGAAAGGGAAATCCCTAGTCTCGTATTAACAGGGAGGGACCCAGAGAAATGAAATAAGCCAATTATTCCATAGACAGAGTCGTGTCTAACATCGCACTGAAGCTGTGTACACAGACTTTATAAAATTGAAGTGTGAAAAGAGATTGTTGTGAAAAGTGCACCACGCTGGTTTATGAGAGCCACTAAACTGCTTTAACGGGAGCACATCAGGTTACAATAAGAACCATGTTTCTTTCTTCATGCTGCTCTCAATGGTGCTCAGAGATTAAGCTAGTGCATCCCTGTGTCTCTCAGTATGGGGTAAGGTTTGTAGAACTGGTTTCATCATAATATCGCAAGGATTGTCAAATCAAAGCTATTGTAGCAGAAAGATCTGACCAGAGGAACTAAGTAATCCAAAACAGCTTGCTGCCTCATGGGTCAAGCCTAACATAGCCAATCCACAAACTTTGCTTTTCACATTGTGGTCTGGCAAAGGTCAATAGGCATCTTCTTGCGTTAGGGTCATTGTTGGTGGGGGTAGAAAACATTTAGAGCAGTCTACATCCAGCCAACAGATGACTGACAGGACTTAAGAAAACATAAATATAAACCTTTCTTCCCCAGGATAGTCCAAACCAGTGAATGCTGGATGGTCTTGATTTTGCTTAAGGGTGAAACAAGAGTAAAAGTTCAGAGTTAAGCAAGTGTCTCTCTGAGGTTGTATTTACACATGGCAGTTAAAATTTGCAGCTTCGAGCTGCTGAGCTAAATTCTCAAAGGCTTTGCTCTCAGAATTCTTAACTTGTCTTCATCTCCCTCTTTAGCACCATGCACTTGCAAGGATACGCTCTTCCAAGATGGCTATTGTGTAAGACAATATTTACACTTTGAATTGCTGAATCGTTCCAAACTTTTACACATTTATGACTTATTCCAGTTAGCTTACCTCCATCTTTAGAGCAGAGGTTGAGCAGGTTGTGGACAGTGTCCATCATCTCCTGCTGCTGTCTCTGCAGTGCTGTGCTGTTTCCTGTGGCCCGGCTCAGCTGGGCTTCTAGCTCTCTGATAATGCCACTCTGCCTTCCCACAAGGGCTTGGAGACTTCCCTTCTCCTGCTTCAGCGTCTCTAACTCCTCACTGTGTCTCATCTCCATCTCTAACATCTTCTGCTCCAAGAAGCTGACGGGAAAAGGAAAAAGCAAAGTTTAAAAAAAAAAGTTTGTTATGGAACATGGCGAAGTTGTTAATTGTTATTTCCCCACAGGTCATCCAGATTTAAACAGATTTAAACTTGTTTTGCAGTTTTTGCTTTAATACTGCCCTTGATTTACTAGTTATGCAATGTGGATATGTTTCATTTTTTGTCATTTTGAGAAGGGATCAGGTGATTAAAACTCATTTATTTAAATTTCTTCATATTTGACTTTTGGTTCCTGCTGCTCCCCTATGACGGACACCCAAAGTAATTATAATCAACATGTGGCAATACTCCCTTCACTATCTCCCATGAGGTGATTAGAGAACTCAAATTCAGGAACTTTCCCCGACTAAAATGCAAACAATGATGTCTGTAGGTTTAGTTGCCATGTTTTCCTCACACAGTATAAACATGTGCTTCATTGTTCATTTTGCAGGCCCATGTGAGGTAAATGAATACGCTATTACAGCATCTGAGCTTTACAATCTAATACCTCAAAGATGATAGAAGCTGACATCAAATTCATAATCATATCTTCCCCCAGTTATAAGATCGGTAAAGGAAATACATACAAGATTGAATAATGTCATAATTGCTTAAGCTTAGGAAAATTGCTCTTGGAAATCTATGTCCATAAGCTTCAAGAATAATTCAAGTCTGATTCACCAGAAACTATGCTTTCAGATGGTGATCTTTCTTTTTTTTTTAAGTGATTGCAACAGTCTCTATGGATATCGCAGTGAGACCTATGGACCAAAACACTATATCATGTAAGACAATCCCACAGGACTAATCACTGTAAAGAACATGCTTTGGAGACATGAAACTGTATCCAAAAGCAATATTTGATTTTGCAACGAATACACAGTGGTCCAATACGGAACGCATGGTTTTAGTGGGATCTACTGAGCACGAAGAAAGTATGAGCTTCTTATCATTGCCGTTGTTTATACAACTAAATATTATTTTGGAAAATCTGCTAACTGTGTCAGGGAGAGCTGGTAGTAAGCTTTTGATTTTGTTTATGCAATCATGCAGCGAACAGCAGCAGTGAGTGAAAAATGTTTTGTGAATTGGCTGGCCTTTCGCCCATCGATATATAATCTTTATTACCTCTGGTTTATTTTCGGTTGCCAGTCTCTATCGTGTATTGTTTGTTTACCTGTTCTTGTCATGCAGCTTGCTGATCTCATTGGTCTGGACCATTAATTGCTTCTCCAACTTGTTGGTGGAAAGAGAATTTTCCAGCAGCTGGATCTCAAGCCTTGATGTTTGATTCAGAACCTGCCACAACAAGAAATACACAGATATACAAAATACAAAAAATTTATATTATACTTTGTTAGTCCCAGCAATCAAACTGTAAGATAAACCAAAAGCACTTGAGGCGAAAAAAAAAAAAGGGAAAAAAACAAAAACACTGCACATTCAAGCCACATATAAATCCCCAACTTTGTTTTCATTTTGTCAAGCGCTAACCTAGCACATGGTAATGTGTAGGACATATTTATCTCTACTATGTTTATCTTTTTTTTAACATTTTGTAAGCAATTATCTTTTTAGTGCTTTAGTAACCACAACATCAATAATATACTAGCTCATTCGGTTCACGATCCATCACAGTTCACAGGTTATTTCCCATAAAACAACAAATGTGACCTTTATTCTGAGCACAGTTTGGGTGAAGATCCATTAGATGAGCTAAACATTACCCATGAACCAACTTTTCATCACCTTCTACTCAAAAACTGATGGTGTGTTAAATTTCTTATTTATTGTTCTTGTCTGAACTGCCAGGGACTACAGATGAAAAGTAGCCTTTTTGGCTAACTCTGGCATATTTACACTGATATGTTCATTAAAATGCACTGTCCCTTTTAAATCAATAAATTCAAATTCAAAACTCCTCCAGCAAATAAATCAAAGTAGTCAATTGGCATTTATATACCATCACTATTGTCTTTGGCCAGTTTGCTTTTTCTTTTTAAGAAAAAATGTGGACGCACAGGATATACACTATATTGTCAAAAGTATTCACTTGTTGGCCTTCACATGCACATGAACTTGAGTGACATCCCATTTTTAATCCATAGGGTTTAATATGATGTCGGCCCACCCTTTGCAGCTATAACAGCTTCAACTCTTCTGGGAAGGCTTTCCACAAGGTTTAGGAGTGTGTTTATGGGAATTTTTGACCATTCTTCCACAAGCGTATTTGTGAGGTCAGACACTGATGTTGGATGAGAAGGCCTGGCTCGCAGTCTCCGCTCTAATTCATCCCAAAGGTGTTCTATCGGGTTGAGGTCAGGACTCTGTGCAGGCCAGTCAAGTTCTTCCACACCAAACTTGCTCATCCATATCTTTATGGACCTTGCTTTGTGCACTGGTGCAGTCATGTTGGAACACATAAACTTTGGAGGTCTGTAACTATTGACTCTGCAGAAAGTTGGTGACCTCTGCGCACTATGCGCCTTA
>VUQS01018563.1:1630-16627 GCA_015108495.1 Heterochromis multidens
AGCCTTGAGAGGCACTGACACGTGTCCTGTCACTCAACAGTGCCTACTCATTTTAATGTCAGCTGCTGTCAATCTCTGATGCACAGTACAGTACGTATGCATCCTTTCATTTTCTTTCCAACATATACACACATAGACATGTATGTCTTAATTTCTGTCCATGTTTTCAATTCACCCAAGTGTCCAAAGGATGGCTTTTACCCATCAGCCCCCCAGGCAGTTAGATCTAAGTTTTACCATCCTGTTATGTATTTTTACCAGAAAGAGAAAAAAAATAACTTTTCGATAAAACTGTTAATGGGATATTTTCCACAAGGATAGCCAGCCACTGTGGGACAAGTAGCCAGCTTTGGGTTTTCTCTCCTGGAGAAACGTTTTGCTCGTAAAAGCCCAAATTGGGTGGCCTTTGGCACATTCTCACGCCTCAGTTCCATAATATACACTGATACATATTATTGCATATTTTAATGAATTTACCTATTTGATTGTAAACATGCAAGGAGTATAGATCCAAAAAAAAAGACCCTGTGAAGATCTCTTGATGCATGCTCAATAATCCAGGTAAAAACTTTTTCAGTTTCAGTTCAGTTCAGTTCTTCAGCAAATTGTCATGACCATGACCATGACCATGGTCATGACAATTTGCATACTATTGATCATGAAACTGACCAAATGGCCCATTGTTAGTCAGTGGTGCTGGTTTCGGTCATTATGCAATGTACTGTTTATAAGGTTGGGGAAGCCTGCAGTCAGCTGAGACTGAAGAAGTTACCAGGAGGTGACGAAACGTTTCTCCCACTAAAAAGCGCTACGTCCAGATGAACAGATTCAACTTTTTGGGACCCTGTGAAGATGTAAGCACCACAAAAACTATAACTTCCAATGGTCCAAAAAATCTAGCAGAAGAAACACACACATACAGGCTTCAGCTGAAAATCAATGTCATCATCAGGTGGGTTGCCAGCAGCATCCTCGGTTGGCTAAGCATGTCATCAGGACTGCCAGAGTGGTTTCATGGCTGCAGTGGTGCGTGGGGTGTGTGGGCTGTGTGAGCGTATATGTACAGGCTGGAAATAGAGTGTATAATAACAGGTGACAGGGCACAGTGGGTCACTAATTACAGATTTGTAAGTGTGTGTGTGTGTTTGTGTCTGTACGCAGGCCAGTGTTAGAGCAGTGGACAGGGTCATGGCTGTGGATTCCATTAGATGAAGTGCTTGGCGACAGACTCTGGTGTAATCACTCCAAGGGTCAGTTGCTGAAGCGGCACCTTAAACATTCGGTCAGTGTGGTAATTGGCATTAAGTCAGAGTTTTTGAAACTTGTTCAACCAAACCCTCAATTGTTCAGCTTCACCTGCTTCAGAGAATGAAGAAGAAAATCACACGTGTCCGTCATTTTCTTTCATTTAATTTTAAAGGCCTTGAATTTCTTTCTTTCTATGACTCATCTAGTAAAAGGAGACTGAAAGGAAGCTGCACCATTGAAATATTGACAAAACCACCTGAAAGTAAGCAGTAGTTAATTTTTTTTATTTCTGAATAGTGTCAAAAATTGTAACAAAGGACTTGGTGTGGAGTAGCTTAATCTTATTCTATACTAGCTATGCAGCCACAATTGGTTATATTAGCAGCATGGCTCTATGGCTGTCACTTTCTCAATGTAGCATCTACTATATCTGATAGGTTGCCATTAAATTCTGTAAAAGCATACATGATTCCCAGTGTATGAATGCCAGTGTTTTTTCCATTACCTGCTGCTGGATGGAGTACCATGGAATTATGCACAGGCATTCATGTTCCCCTTAATATTAATTGTAAAAACTCTAGTTTTCCAGTTAAGTTTATTATTATTATTATTATTATTATTATTATTACAGGATCTGAATATGTCAGCAATTTGCAACAATAAACATGGCATAAGTCTGAATGCATCCAGTCTCGCCGATAGTTTACAGTTATAATGGACATCTCGCTCCTGCATCTCCGTGAGTTCTATAGCTCACTAGAAGACATGATTCTTTTGGAGCATATACTAAAAAAAAAAAAAAACTTTTGGCGTGAGACATCAGGTCTCAGTCTCTGTCTCACTTTACAAACTAATCTCAGTGAAGCCTTGAAATTGCTTCTGTATGAAAAACTGTCATAAATGTTAAACAGGCTTTTTTCTGCACACAGGACAAAGTCAGGCTTTTTTCCACATTTCAGCACCAACACTGGTCCATAAACTGGTCCATAATGCTACAGTCACACTAGGGCAAACAGTAGTTGGAGACAGCGGCATGACCAAAATTGTTACGATTGTGTGCAATAACCTTGCAATCTTGTTTCCTTTGAAATGGTTGCTTCGAAGAAGGGGACCAGGTCTGCAACCACTTGCAGTCAGCTGCCATCTTCAAAGCAACTTTGATGCATCAAAATGGGAATAAAGCAACAACGTGTCTGCTTATCAGTTTGCAGTTGAATGAAGTCAAGTTGGCAATTACATGCAATCTGTTGTGAGCTGACACACAGAATCACAGATTACAAGTTACAGTTTAATGACAGTCTTGCAGAAATGTGCATGAATGCATTCTCATAACTACATATAGTATACAGTCTCAGTAATTCTCACAGTAAATACAGAATTTTAAGAAAACTGACCTCGTGCAATATTTTTCATTTGAAGTTCACTTCCTGTTTGAGTAAGGGTTAAAAACAAAAATCACATAATAGTGATATCACGCAAGTACTTTAGCTCGTTCCTTTCACGTTGTGGTAATGTCTGAATGGAGCAGTGAGTAACATTGACATAAAAGTGATTTGTGTCTGAATGACAGAATGCCATCGCTTCAACAGACTGATGAACCCAGCAGAGCTGTGTGTGCCATGTTTGTAAAGCATTTAGTGACATCATTTGATACCAATTTGTCCAGTGCTTTGATTTATATTGCAAAACTAATGGCATCTCCATCAGCCTAGCTACACTAAACTGTGACAGTAAACATAGTAAACATGTCAGCCTTGCATCTTAAGAATTTAGCTCAGTATAGCTGTGCTTAAGAACAGCTTTAGAGCTCCTTGCATAGCTGTCGATTTATAGAGCAGCAAGACAGAAAAAAAAATTAATTTGTGATGTCTGCTCACATTGGAAATACAGTGTTTATATTGGCCACTCTCAAAGAAAAAAGCCAGCTGTAATATCATGAGGCAAGACATGATAATTATTTAGATATGGGGACAGTCTCTCCCTGTAGGCCTTCGTAATGCTGCATTTGGTTGTTCACATAAAAGCAACAGAAACAGCATAAACAAAGGAGAGAGAAGTTCAAACCCTGCATACTTTCACTGCTGCAAATGGCTGAAAAGTTGGTGGGTGAGCATATTTCTGTAGCTTTTTGACCATTCAGTCCTGTTTAACTTCTGTCACCATTCATACTTTAGGATTATAGTGTTCGCACTGTATATGCAGCCTGTTAAAATTTTCACTTCCTAACTCTGTGCTGTCTTCCCATCCCACATTGTCAGTACGCTGCTGTTCAAAGGTCGAGCAGTTCTTCGTTGTGCCCTATGTGTCTGTGTTAACAGAAGTCTGGAATAAAAAGAAAAAACAAAGGTGAATGTCAAAGTGTCATCATTCACATGCTACTCAAGTAGTTGATTATGATTCTGCAGCACCCAGACATCAGGGTCGTTTTCATCACCATGTTTACTGAAGAGAAGTGGAAGCTATTCTGTAGCGCCTGCCTGGTTATTGTACCGTGATTTAGAGCATGACTGGAGCTCAGATAATTCAGCACTCAGTTAACTTATCACTTCTCAAATATCCTTGCTTACATTGCGGATATTTTTCCTTGGTGACGGCCTTAGTTTGAACCTTGATATGACTTGAACTTGTTGGTGGATTGGACTGCGAAGTAGTCACCTTCTCTTTTTTCTTCTCATTTCTCTCTGAGATTGCAGTATTCAGCTGAGTATAGCGGACAAGCTGCTCATGATGACGTAAAGAAGAGGCTTTCTACAGTTGTTTTCATTTCCTATGGTTTCCTACAACATGCGTTTATTCATGGCGGTTTTGAGGACATAAGTGACTCATTTCCTTTTCAGAGTGCAGGCCAAGGCAGGGCTAACAGCAGATTGCACGGAGCTGAATATATACTGTACACAAATGTGCACAACCTCAAAACACATCAATTCCAAAGCATATGCAGTCATCATATCTTAGTTCTTCTAATTATATTTTGATTGCATTCATACTGAAATATGGGCCTGTGCATATATTGCACTCACATACACACTGAAAATATAGTTAGTGTAATGAGAGCACAATCTCTCTGAGATTAAGAGCAAGAACTTCCTGTTTGTGTCACCAAAAGGGCAGATAAAAACAACTCACAACTGTACTGCTGTATCTCTTGTCAGTATTTCCATGTCTTACTGGCTCTCCAGTACAGTAATAAAGAGAATAAATAAGGCGTCATCGAGAAATAATCATGCAAATAATCATGCAAATAAAAACAGGCAATAGAAAAGAAGATGCAAAATGGTATTATACAACAACGCCTTGTTTGGGAAAGGACATTTTAAAAAGAAAGTAACAGTGTCCTGAGGTTTTTGAATGAGGTTAATGAATTACCCAGTTGCTAGGCATTTCGATTTTATATAGACTAACTATAAACCAGTGAAATATTGGGTGATTTCTAGTCAAATATAACAATAAAGTAAATACACAAATGAACATCTGCTCCTTAAGATGTTTCATGATGTTAATATCCATTATCATCCTATAATTTCTTAGCTAGAAGTTAGGAATCACTCAACAAGACATCTGAGGAACAGCTTTTATGAGAACTGTTGCTTTTATTGTCTTAAAAGTGATACAATGGTCCATTTATTCTAGCTCAGATGCACAAAGTTAATGAATCATTGTCACTATTTTAAGTAAATCTTCTCACTGTACATGAACATTTCAACTGCAAACCTTGCAGATGGGAATCATAAAGCTTTATCCTCTTCATAAAGATCTGCACCACAAACACTGATACCACCAGTTCCAGGAAGACAATAAAGAGATTGTCTCTCTCAAGTGGTTATGAATCTGAATGATGTTTGTTGAGTAGATCAGTCTCCAAATCATATGACTGTGCCACCTTCTCCTTCCAGTGCATCTAAGCTCAGTTGAGTGTGTTTGTAGAGATTTTATAGAGTGATTAAACCCATGATATACTTTTGGTCCTGTGTGCACTCAGAGTACACAGAGCTATTTTCCATGGAAAGTTCCATTAGTTTTTAAAAAAGGAGTGATCTTAGTCCAGATCAACATAATGTCTGAGGGGTTTGCTTACATTTTTGCTTTATATCAGGTAAAGCCACTAAAGGACACAGCCTCCTCTGCATAGCCAATAGCCCAAATACTGAACTAGTGAATTTAACAGGTGTTTATTTGGGGGGGGTTTTCCCAAATGACTGGCTGCATGGAGGAAAAAGAGGACATGTTTGATTGATTGATTGATTGATTGATTGATTGATGATTTTACCAGTTAATGACACAGTACAGGGCCAAACTGACCACAGAGTTGCTTATATATTGACATTTTTGGTGTGTTGAAAAGGAGTGATTGAAGGACTTTCAAGTGGAATATTTGTATGCAACACTCATCCTTGCAAAACTTTTTTTCAGTGCATGCATCACAATTTGTCCTCCATGGATATCCAACATGACTTATGGAATTACAGCATAACATAGGGATAGTTGCAGTGTTAATGCTAGAAGCACTAGAAAATAGTGAAACATTACTTGTGTGCCAGTGGAAACCAGTGTACATTGTTTATTTGTGTTTGTTACATCCGAAAATCAAGCCCACTGTCTTCTCTGTCTCCCAGCTGTGAGCTGAGTGATTGACAGGACCGACAGAAATGGGGAAGCAGAACAGCAAGCTCCGTCCTGAGGTGATGCAGGACCTGCTGGAGAGCACTGACTTCACCGAGCATGAGATCCAGGAGTGGTACAAGGGCTTCCTCAGGGACTGCCCCAGCGGGAACCTCTCTATGGAGGAGTTCAAGAAGATCTACGGTAACTTCTTCCCCTACGGAGACGCTTCAAAGTTTGCCGAGCACGTCTTTCGCACGTTCGATGCTAACGGTGATGGGACAATAGATTTCCGGGAGTTTATCATCGCATTGAGTGTGACGTCACGTGGCAAGCTGGAGCAGAAGCTGAAATGGGCCTTCAGTATGTACGACCTGGATGGGAATGGGTACATCAGTAAAGCTGAGATGCTGGAGATTGTGCAGGTGAGTGTTCTATGTAGATTATGCAAGTGTCTAAAATACAGAAAATTTCCCTACCAGGAAAAACATCTCACGTCACATGTGGCCTCAAGGTAGTGTAGTTGTTTAATTAACATTGCTGCCACTGAATCCATAACACACTCTTCATCAGGCTAGAAAAGAGTGGGCAAGCAGTGGTGGCACTTTAAGAACAGGAGCCACAGCTCTGTTTCATTCAGGGTGAAAGGAAGTTCATACAGACATGGAGCTGGATGTGCCTCCACATTCACATGATTTCTGAGAGATAGGTCATTCAGGGCTTTATTTACTGCCAACATTAAAATGCCAGCGTACTTAAAAGGTACATTTGGATTGATTGGAAACATTCATTGTCCTGCCAAGTAAAAGCAGTTTTGGAAACAATCAGAGATTCATTAGCTCAACTCCATCTTAAATGTGGCTTTTATCCCTATCATGATAGGAAAAGAGCAGATTTTCCCTCTGCTCCACACCTTTTACAGGAACAAATGGAACTCAAGTTTAGCCTAATCCACACTCGCTAAATCACCTACTGTATCCTGTTGGCTTGCAGGTTCTATTATTTCTTGTCCTGTCATGTTTGACTGCATGTTTCATCAGAATAGGCATAGGCATATTTTTTTCTAAATCTTCGGGTTCTTTCGTAGCGCCCATAAACTGCCTTACACTGGGCAGATGAGGAGGGGCATCTGTAATAAATCACATTCTGTGTTAAAAACCCTCCTTGGTCACCTGTTGTTACTTATGAAGATAATGACGGCAGACTAAAAAGCTCAGCACACTAGGCAGACTTTCAACAAGAAAGAAAAGGAAAAAAAAGAAACACATAAAGTTCAATCCAAATTCTGGTCATTTTGTAATAAGAAAGATCATTTACAAGTTAGAATTCTTTTTTTCTGTGAAAAATTCAACATCTGCTTTCTGATCTGTGTAGCCAGGTACAGCTCACCTTTAAGAAAGAAATGCAGGATAAAAGCCGAGTGTGGGTGGCATTTCCTGCAAAAGCCTTTCGTGTAAACAGACTATTTCATGTACACACACACAAACTCAGTTTATATTTGACTTCCTTCACATTTACGTGCTGGCCAGTCTCTCCCGCTGCAGTTTCACTCAAATTACTCTCATCACATCTTCGGTGTATGAGCCATTTTCGAAACAGGGCATTTGTGTGATGTATGCTCATAATGAGGGGAAGGCGGGATGGAGGAAGAACAGGAAGCGATGAGAAGAAGCAATTAATTTTGCAGATTAAGCCAAAAAGAAATGCAGCGTGCAAGTGTGTGTGCGTGCATGTGAATACACATCTGTGTGTGTTACTATGAGTGTTTATGGCTGAGGAGGAGGTGACTAAAAAGAATTAAGCGGTGATATATTGGTAGATAATTGTAACCAAATAAAAACTGAAAGATGTTAAAGTAGTCTGAATAGCTTAAGGCACCCAACAGTTTGGTGATATTTGTGTTTGGGGTGGTCTCTGTGAGGAATCCCATATTACATGCTGTAGATTAACCCTTTGTCGCTCTAAAAATATTCATTTTAGCACAATAAGTGCTCTGAATATAATTGGTTTTATTTTCACCAACACATGGAGCTTTTATTTGTATTTAGATAATATATTCTCTCAGCATAATCTGCTCCACTACTTAGATGAAAAAGACTTAGACCTGAGCTAAGCCGGGCTCTGTTGCTTCACCTATTGTTGTTTCAAGGCTAAATTAGTCTCATTACTTTAAGACCACCATGATTCAGACTTCACTATGTCACTTCTTTCTACAGACTGACGCCATAAACCCTCTACCCACTTTCCATTAAAAGGTGGCATTGTTCACAAGGACAAAAGAACAGAAAGCAGTGACTCAGATGCTCACGTCTATTCAGCTGACATGAATAAGAAATAAAGAATTTTGAAGGAACATGTGTGAGTGCAAGTATGTTGCAATTGGTAATTCTTTACTAAAGTGCATGTTTATGAAGAACCCAGTGCCATCCTAATTTCTCTGTCTCAGACACACACACACACGTACACGCTGTATTCATCTTTTCTCATGTTTGGCTGGCAGTCTCTTGCCTCTGCAGAGAAAAAGCTGGATTTAATTCAATTTAGTTTTATTTATATAGCGTCAATTCACAACAACAGTCAACTCAAGGCGCTTTAAACTGCAAGGTAAAAACGCTACAGAATTCAAAATATAATAATCAGATGACAACTATGAGCAAGCACCTGGCGACAGTGGGAATGAAAAACTCCCTTTTAACAGGAAGAAACCTCCAGCAGAACCAGGCTCAGGGAGGGGCAGCCATCTGCTGCGATCGATTGGGGGTGAGGGCAGAGAGAGACAAAATAAAAGGCAAACTATAGGAGAGAGAGCCAGAATTTAATAATGGCTAATGATTAAATACAGTAGTGGTGTATGAACACACAGAGAGTGAAAAGAGATGAGTCAAGAAGAAAAGCTCATTGCATCATAGGAAGTTTCCCAGCAGCCTAGGCCTATTGCAGCTCAACTAACGGATTCAGGGTCACCTGATCCAGCTCTAACGATATAAGTTTTATCAAAAAGGAAAGTTTTAAGCCTAATCTTAAAAGTAGAGAGTGTCTTGCTCCAGAATCCAAATTGGGAGCTGGTTCCATAGTAGAGGGGCCTGAAAGCTGAAGACCCTGTCTCCCATTCTACTTTTGAAAACTTTACTTTAGAGGAAAGTTTTCAAACAGACCTTTAAAAGGAACTGCTAAAGTTAAAAAGAATCCTGAGGACAAAGTCTTAAATCTGACTAAAGTCTGCAGATTAGTGTGATCACAGTTATACCCTGCTTCCAGAAGAATCAGAGGGCAGATCTGACAGGTGACTCATAAAGGTAAATGCATCCATTTTCTCTGTATCTGTTTCCTGGTGATAATGGGGACAGGTTAACAGTAGTAGCTCTGCTGTCTTCCTCTGATGCTCCAAATGCCTACTGACTTTTCTGATATTTCCTTGTAGCACTACCATAATGCTCCCATGTGTTGCTGCGTGAGTGAAATGTCCTGGTATTTCGTGAAGTTTATTATATACATATAATGTCCAGCTCAGGATGAATTCCAATGGACTGGACTGATTTTTATATAGCGCTTTTCTACTCTACCTGAGCACTCAAAGCACTTTATACAACATGTCTCATTCACCCATTCATACAAGCACTTTTTCTATGCTTAAGTGTTTTCTATCTAACATTCACACGCATTCATACTCCAGTGCATCAGAGAGCAACTTGGAGTCAGCATCTTGCCCAAGATATTTGGCATGCAGACTGGAGCAGCCAAGGATCAAACCACCAACCTTCCAATTAGTAGATGACCTGCTCTACCTCCTGAGCTACAGCCACCCCTAACACCTTGTTGTTCCACTGACTGAATCTAGCACCATTATCAAGTTTTAAATGTTTATTCTTTACCAAATACTTCCAGAGTTGTGACAGTCTCTTCAACCTCATATGTCCAAATGTTAACATAATGCGCAAAACTAACTAAACATGTTAAACACTGCTTGCTAAACATCCTAATAGAGCCAGTTCATTGTCTTAGGAATGGAAACAATCCTCAAAGCTAGAAAACATTTTATGTACTTGGAGATAGTAATTTGTACAGTAAACACTTCTGTGTTTGAGTTTACTTCTTGTTCACCCAAGTACAATAATCACGTGAGCTCTTCTTACTGTCTTTTCATAATAATTCATATTCTCCTCTATAATCATGTGAGAGAATAATCTTACATATGGTCTAATTGTGTGTCACTTGCCAGTGCTTCACACTAAGGACCCTGCCATTCCTCCCACAGTGGTCTTCATGTTTTCTGTGCACGCTCGCCTCCATTTGCCATAGTGACTGGGAGCTCTAGCTTTTTCCAGCTAGCTAATGCTCTCTCCTGCAGAGAGTGTGTAAATGCTGGTGATGCTCGTAATTAGCTTTACTGTGAAAGTAATTGAATTGGATGGGTCACAGCCAGCCTGGATCATCCTTTTCAGATAATGACAAAATCTGAACACTGTGTCATCAATAGTTGATATCTAGCCTCTGTCTACCTTATCTGAAATGCGGTGCCTTCAGCAGAGCAGACGTGCACAGAGGGAAGTCCATTGTCTCGACTGGCAAAAAAAGAAGATGGCAGAGAACATTCATACTAGTAATTTAGGGGATTGAACAGAATAGCGGGGTAGATAAATAGATCGCTGCTCAGGCGGATAAAGTCGCCATGGGAAACATATGCAACTGTGGTGTGAGGGTGATAAGAGAGACTTTGTGTTGTGTTTGTGTACTTACTAGAGACTAACTCAAACGGTGCTCAGCTGGCTCTGCAAATAAGTCTCACCAAGTTGAAGCCCTCACTCACTCTTTGCATTTCTTCCTCTGTCAATGGTGCCTTTCCACATTGATCTCTTTCTGTATTATAACTAAAGAAGGTAAAAACCAAGAGCACTATGTGATTCTACTTTTCTTCTCCCTCACATTTATAAGTGGCTAGGTTTTTGTCTACAGTGTTGGCTTGGTAGCTGTGTGCTTTTTCTCTCTATTTGCCCTCACGCACCTGTGCCTCTGTTTCTGGCTTCACAGGAGACATTATTGTATACTTGCTGAAGGTGAATAAAAGAGCCTTCTTTCTCTCTGTGACATTCAGGTTGTAGAATGGGTAGTACTTAGATGGCTGAGACTTGACTCTAAAATGTAAAAACCTATACAGGTGGTACCAATACATTATGAGAAGATTGCTGGCAGAGAAAAAAAATGTCCAGGCAATGTCCAGGAGATATAACAAGAATCAAAAGTGAGAGTGGGAAGTGAGAGATGAGATGGAGACAGGCAATTACTGTAGGGAGGATACAGCATTTGGCAGGGTGTCATATGTGAAGAGAAAACCACAGAAAGACTCTACTAATTAAGACAAAGATTGTTGTCTTTGGATGCAGGGGAAGAAAGGATTAAGCCTGAGGAACTGGCTTTACTTTTGGTTTAGGAGACTTACTCTGCCTGGTATCTAATGAGATGGTGTAGTTGGATAAAGCTGGTGGTGTTCAGTGTTATGATAAGTAGTGGTGGGCAATATAGTAGTAATAAAGAGAAGTACAAATAAGATTGAATGACCAGCATCAGCAATACACAAAATATCATTAAAACTTTTAAAAGTGCTGATTCAGTTTTATGATGTGGTTCAAATCCATACTGCAGAATCTCACCAATACCATCCTCAAGATTTATTTTGATAGTCGACTGCAAGGATGCTGAGACATCGATGCCCAGGTATTTAAACTTATTAACCACTGGTATAGCAGATGGCAGGGGTATGCCTTTCATTGGATCATTCAAAGGTAGTAATGCAGATTTAGTCTAATTAATCATGTACCTTGATATGTCACCAATAGCCACCCTGAGCCAGAGGTTCTAGAGAAAGAGCAAAGAGGAACAGGCTCAAGGGACAGCCCCGTCTGGTACCTCTGGCTACGTTAGATGAGGAGGAACAAGATCTTCCTGTCAGTACCATGGCCAGTGGGTTAGTATACAGTACCCTAATCATATTTATAAACCCAAAACGCAAAAGATTACAACTCTGACCGTAGTAAATGTCACTCCAGATGGTCACATGCTTTCATTGCATCCAATAAGAAAACAGCAGCACATAAAGGTGATGAGGAGGCATCATGTATTATATGTAACAATATTCTCATATTATCTGATGACAGTCTAGACCTAATAAACCCAGTTTGATTTATGTGGATCAGTTTGGTCATCAACGGCTGAAGTTGCTGTGCAAGCATTTTAGTGTAGAATTTAATGTCAGCATTTAAAAGAGATAAGGGTCTATAATTAGAGCAGTCATATGGATCTTTGCCTTTCTTTAGTAGGAGTGTTATAATTGCCACATTCACATCTCTGGAAAAAAAAAAAACTATCCAAAGAGTCTTTTATCTTAAGCCTCTTTTCCACTAGTACCTACTCGGCTCGACTCGACCCAATTTGACGCAACGCAACTCGACACGGTTTCAGTTGTTTTCCATTACAATTGAGGACCACATCAATGTGGGTGGGGTTGTTATAGCAAGGCGGCCCAAAAGTCCCATAACGTCATTTTTATGTGACACAAACACAACAATGGAGGACATCGAGGCAATGGTATACCTGCTGCTAAACCAATAATAAACATCTGCACCTCGTCGTTGGACCATGGTGTTGGTTTGTGTGTAGCCATTTCCCTCGTTGTCGGGTTTCAAAAATGGCGGGTTTGATTCTTGTGAAGGAGTCGCTCTCATGAATCATCCAGTGACGTCACTCACTAGCCACTCAGTGGCATGCAGTCTATTGACATCACATTTTCACCCCGGCCGAGCAGGTACTAAAAAGTACCTGGTACCAGGTACTACCACCTATTGGGGAACCCTAAAAACCGAGTAGCCTTGGGTAGTCTTGGTAGTTCAACGCTATAAAAAAAAAACAATCACATGGATGATGAAAAAACGTATGAAAAAATTAAAATAATAAATGCTAACATGAGTGCTCAAATATATTTCAGCAGCAATATAATAATATCTATGTGTGGCCTCTTATGTACAGCCTGTTCAAGGAAAGAATGTTCCAGTGTTGTTTCTGTAGAAAACATGGAATTGACCAAGTCAAATCAAATTAAAAAACAGAAGCTGTAGGGGCAAAGTCTTGCTGACACACCAAAATCAGTGCACAGTTCCTAGAGACAGTCCCTGCTATCTTGAACTGAACCAATAGTTTACTGGAAAGATCATTAGGTAGGATTTTCAAATTGGTATTGTATTCACCGTTACAGAATCACGCTTTTAGAATAATTAGAAGACAAGTTTCTCTGTCTTTGGCTCAGAGTTCCTAGCTTCATACATCGCTTCACTTCTTACTGGCTGGTTGTAATTTGGGGATTTAGAAATGTGAGCTTATTCTACTGTGTTGTGCCGCTGGATTAGACGAGCAGCTAAATCCCTAACATGCAATACGGGCTAACTTTACTCACAGCACTTTGAAGGATGTCAATTAATAACAGCCAAAGCTCCAAAGTGAAATGACTTTGGAGCTGTGGCTGCTTCTTGTCCCTCAGCTCCACTGTGACCTGGAAACTGAGCTGCTCTGCCACTTTGTAATAACCAGCACCTATATAAAGCTCTCGCTGCACTGTAATCACAATCAGCCCTCTTCTGTTCACATGTCAGCTCCCATTCCCCTCAAAACCGCCTCCTTATTAGAGACAGATAGAGTGGGCTGTGATTTCACTGTTTACTGCCAAACAGCCTGCAATGCAACAGAAAGCAGAGGAGACACAACACTGATAAATAGACTGCGTATTGGTCTCCCAACCTCCCTACCTAAAACCCAAATATGCAGCGGTGAAGCAGTGCAACAAGCTGGCATATTGGAATCAGTTCTGAACAGCTGGACATATCGTGGAAATATGCTCGCTGACCAGTGTGTTTGTCAGGATAAATGCCCCTAATATCAATAAATGAAATATCACAGGGGATTCTCTCTGGTTTTGCACTCCCTGCTTGAGAGGGATTTCCAAATGGGGATTTCTGTTAACTCTGTCAAGGCACACTACAACAGGACAAAGTGAAGACCTTGTTGCTTTTGGTCTGAATGGATGTTCAGTATAATAAGCCGAGTAAAAGCAGCAGGGATTTTGAAGGCTGAAAAGAAAAGTACTGCCAACATTTCCTAAGAATTCAGCTTTAGAAAGCAAAAACAAGCAAAAAAGGCCATAAAAACCCAGTGTGATTACCTGCAGCCTGATAAAGTTAACGTGTTTGTATATCCTGTTATCTAATCACACATTGTTTATGAGGTGATAGAGCTATTATGGGAATTTTCTGTAGACTGGATTGGATCCAATAATACCCTGTACTGACTTTACTCTATTGACCTTACTCAGCTGATCAGGTGTCGGCACTGATGAGACTGATCCACATTAAATAAATTGGTTTGGCTACCTAGTACACAAGCCGTATGATAGACTGGCGACCTGTCCAGGGTGTACCCCACCTCTTACCCCCCTGCAACCCTGAACTGGATAAGTAATTAAGTAAAAGGATGAATGAATGGATGGACCAGTTATATGCTTTGTGCGCCACCAGTGCATTTTAACTTGCTTAAAATCATTTTAAGATAGTTAAAACTTGCTGTTTCACGTATAAATGATTATAAATGTCTTTTTGGTCAAGTGTTGTTTGGTGTTGAGGGAAAAATTCATGTCGAAAACAAAAATGTCTATAAAAATGTTGGGAAAAACTTGTTAACTTGTCTTATGGCATCAGAACTGATATTGGTTTAAGTGTTCTGTTCCTTATTCAATGTTACAGTTGTGAGTGCTCATATTAAACAAGGCCAAAGTTTCACAATAATAATGTCAGCATAAGTGAAAGTAATCTCTGTGAGCAAAAGTTTAGGGTTCAGGTTGTGCTAAAGACAGTTTTTTTTAATACTTTTGGTTCTGTATGATGTCAGTGAGAGCAATCTCTTGGGTAACAAAAAAGAATAAATGATCTCTTACAAAACAGAACAGGAAAACTCGTTAACAAATAGGTTGTGTCAGGAATCCCTCCCTTGTCTACACATTATCTACACCCTACAAAACAGACTTCACACTCAGCTGTTCATTGTTTAATCAGCAGTAAAAAAAAAAAAAAAGCCTTTTTTTTTTTTTTTTTTTTTTTTTATATTTGGGTT